>VYZV01004660.1:436-12000 GCA_013401275.1 Pandion haliaetus | reverse complement strand
GGGGGTAGGTAGAGAATCTGGGAGTGAAGTTGTGCCTGGGAAGAAGGGAGGGGTGGAGGGAAGGTGTTTGAGATCTGGTTTTATTTCTCACTACCCTACTCTGGTTGATTGGGAATAAATTAAGTTCATTTTTCCCCAAGTTGAGTCTGTTCTGTCTGCTCTGGTAATTGGTTAAGTAATCTCTCCCTGTTCTTATCTCAACCCGGGAGCCCTTTGTTATATTTTCTCTCCCCTGTCCAGCTGAGGGGGGAGTGATAGAATGGCTTTGGTGGGCACCTGGCGCTAAGCCAGGGTCAACCCGCCACAAATACCTTGACTGGGTTAATGACAGAGAGAGAGAAATTTTCCTTTTGCATTGATTGCCAAGGGTATGTAACACTTCAACAGTACTTGCACAACAGAAATTAAGACAAAACATGTTTCTAACTTGTTTCAATGCTATTGCATTTCAAAGTGACAAACAATGAGATTCAAGGCTTCTCAAAACAAGAAAACAATGAGTGTGCTTTTGTAGATGGCACAATTATTAAAGTTTGGTGCAATGGTTTTAAAAGAATTCCACAAAAAAACCCAAACAAACAAAACATGAAAACAAGGCTTTAAAATTATTCATGTAACATTCTGTGTTGATCAAGTTAAGTGTGAGATGCAGAGGTAGGATATAGAGATACAGAGAGAGGAACTGTGGCACTGGTACGGCTACTAGATTACGGATTAAGTGCTAGCTTTAAATTGAGTGTTTTGGGGAAACAATTATTTTTGATTGGTGAAAATATCTGGCGTAGTATTTGGGTATTTGTTGCCTAAAAACGGAGTTGTTTTAAATAATAGTTTTAGAAAAAAAGAATTGACAACAATGTAGTGGATAACAGCTAAAACAGAATTAGCTCTTCAGTGAGTTTACAGATAAAAGTTGATATTTTATTTCATGTACTTGATATAGGTTACTCTGGCTCCATACAGATAATGCTTTACCTTGTGAATTGAAAGTAATAAGGGTTTTTTTTTCCCTAAAAAACTTGTATTCAAGAAGTGATCATTTGTTCTTGCTGGAAACACATCTGTGAGTGGTGTCTAGTTCACTACCAAATGTCCCTATGGTCCCTTAGTACACAAGCAATTTTTAATCAGATTTTCCCAGTGATTTAAGTGATATGTTTATTTAAGAGTTGATGGTACAAAAAAAGCTCTTAGCTCTTAGTTGTAATGTGTCTCCAAAGATAACTATCTTCCATAAACCATACCATTCTATTATGGCAAGCACACAGCAAGCAAATAATGATGCACAAACATCTGCCAAACCCATTGCTTTTCATGGCAGTATTGGGGTTTTTGTTTTTTCACATTGCTCTAGTGAGAAATTCAGCTAATCAACTAATTTTGCTGATGTCTCGCTCCAGGCTGAAAATAAGAAAATTTAAGATGAAATCAGATTGATTCGTGCATGGTAAGAAATAGCCTTGATACCAGAATATTTTCAAATTGTCCTGTGTTCTCCCTGTGTTTCAGTTCCAAATTTCTTTTATCCTCACTGATCTTAATTGAAGCTATTCTTACTCAAAACCAAAATAAATAATAAGATAATCAGTTTTATGAGATTTAAAGCTTTTGTAATTACTTTGGAATAACTCAAATTATCTGCAAGAAAAGCAGGGCAGAAGGAAGAGTAGGGGAAATGAAAATGGAGCACTGTTTCAAACAAAATGAAGAAAGATGGTGGAAGATGGATATTTTTATTTGTTGGGTTCTTAATCTCCAGTTGAAAAACCTTATGCTGTCATTATTAGTTTCCTAATTACATTAGGATAAGATAGTTGAAAATTACTTGCCGTCTTTGTGTTTTCTTTTGACATTTTCAGATTGAATTCTGTGTTAATTAACTTGGTGTAATTCTACCAGACATTTGTTCCCAACATCTTCCAGATTCATGTGGATCTCAAATTATGGGGAGAGAAGCAATTAAACTCATGTTGGAACATCCCTTATTGTTGCAAATCAATTAAAACCAATGTTTTATAATACAACTGTAAAATGAAAAGCCATGTGCTTCTGTACTCTCTTTGTCTGAGTCTGTGACTATTCTTTTACAAAAAATTATTGGGAACTTCTTACAGTTATTATTTAATAAAAGTATAGGAAAAAAGGTTTCCTATTTAAATACACATATAATGTGAGAAACTGTAAAATAATCAAATATGAATAATAGTTTTGCATAATGCTTTGAAGAGTTAACTTGCAACACATTTCTAAAATATGAAATCTATATGTTTTATGGATTTGTATAAATATATATGTAGGCAACCTGTAAATATTCCTCTTTGAAAGTAACATGTGATTTCAAGAAGTATAACCACCTACAGATTATTGTAAGGCAAATTAGAATTGACTGTAAATTCCAAGCATTTCTAAAAATAGCCTGCTAGCCCTTCTGTTAGTAGAAAAATTAATCTCAGACATCCTAAAAAACTGCATGTTGTAATTAGATTATATAGCTCAAACTCTACCTTCATATGTAAAGAATGAAAGAAAAGAATCAGCCATGATAATAGAAAATTAGGAGCTTTGAGATATCATTGTGGATGAACTGAATAAAGAAGGTATAGAAGAGGAGAGAGGGAAGAGAAGAAACTTCAGCTTTTACAAGGAAGGTAATAAACTTCAAATGACATATGAAAAAAAGTAGAGAAAGGAAGATAAAGTTGGAAAGAAAGGAAGAAAGAAATGTAAATTAATTTACATGTAAATGTAAAGAAAAAAATATGTTCCATTAATTGTGAATGAAACATATTGCTTATGGTTCAGCAATATTAAAGTGCATAGAACAAACTCTGGAGTTTCTGTAGAGTGGGACTACGCTGTTTCTAACTTACCTTTCATTTCTAGGTCTTGGTCCATGGCAGTCCTCCTTGCCTTTTGGAGTAAACCAGCTAGTTCCCTGTGAACAAAGTCCAGCTGTGGCTCTGAGATAGTCAGTGACATTATTGCCCAATGAAAGCGCAGGTGAGGCTGGACCCAGTTTGGCTGCCTTTTCCCTAAACATCTCTACTAATTTTCCCAGCAAATGTAGCACTGGGAAGTACCTTTCTCTCATGCCAAAATCTTCAGGACATACGGAATGTATTCTGGATAATAATTAGCATTACTCCTTCAACTTTTTATATATATGACAGAGAATTATATGCTTTGGAACAAATATGAATTTCTGCTAAAAGTTCTGGGCTCATAACTTAAGAATTTTTCAGGAGGAGGAATGGGATTATTAATGTATGGTGAAGCTGTGAAAAGGCAAGGACTGTTGTAGGATGTATCAAGAAAGGTAATTACATGAGAAATAGCAGGCACTGGTGAGATCTTACCTGAAGTAAGATTTATAATTCTGTTTAATAATGAGAAACATGAATTCAGACTAAAGCAGTTAGAGAGAATGCTATTATAATGAACAGATAACTGGAAAGAAAAGGAGTATATCTTATAGGTTAACAAAGAAAGCTGGCACTGACTGTAACTGCTGTTTAAATTCACTAAGGGAGGAGACAGAGAGATGGTAGTATTCATGAGGTAGAGAAAAGAGCTATTTAAGCTAAGATTGAGAGAAAGTTATTTGGTTGGATAAGACAATATTAGCAGAAGAACATAGGATTATAACCTAAATGCAAGAAAAATGGGTGGCAGGTCAGAAAATGTGTTCCTGCCTTTAAAATGACACAGCTGGGGAACAGATTATTCCAGAACAGATGGGAACAAAAAAAACCCCAAACTTTTTTAAAAACACCTCCATCAATTCTTGTAAAAGATATTAGGGACCTGGTTCCACCGACTCAGGAAATTTTATTCAAGCCCCCTGCCATTATACCCCAAGATGCTGCATATTTATTTATTTATTACTGATATACTGAAAAGGATTGTAGATATAACAACATGAGGATATAGCAAAATAGAAGCAACATACATTATTCACTGTTGTGGGAAGTTCTCATTTTCTTTACTGTGCATTCACTTGGGATATTTTCTGTAAATATATTAGGTATCTACATCAAAATAAGAAATAAACAGTTGTTTTTCCTTTCAACAGCTTTGTTCTTGTCAATAAAAGTTTTATACAACTTCCGCTGCAGCACTTTTAAAATTTTAGCAATAAAATATTTATTGGCTGCAATAAAAGAAACTCTAAAGAGGTATGTACTTTGGCTTATTTCAGTAGAATAAAATATTGTTCAAATATCAGAGAAATAGGTGCTATATTCATGTTCCTTTAAAGTAGAAATAAGTAAATGGAAGCATGTGACAGTATTTTTTCCTATAAAGAGAATTCCTAAATGATAGTAACTTACAAAGCCTGTAGAAAAAAAGCATCATACATAGAATAAAGCAACACAATATTTGCTTCATCAGCCAAATTTAAAAATTATATTGTAAAAATTGCCACATAACAAGTGTAAGGGATTATCATAGTAAATCTTATTAAATGTTGTAAGCAAATAGTATCATAAAAATATTTTTCCAACTCTAATATTTTTATGATGACATGCAATAACAAATTCTAACATCCTGATTGTATCCATACCTTATCTCTCGAAGGCATGAAACTGTAAGGCTGAAAGAGGTCTCAAGTGGCCATCTAGTCCATTCTTCTGTTCCAGGACAGAATCATCTACACTTACAACATTCTTGATAGATACTTTAAATTTGATCATAAAGAAGTCTGGTAATGGATACTGCACAGTCACGTGACCCTAATCTTCCTTGCTTTGTCTTTAGTCCATTATTTCTAGATAACTTACTACAGGCTTGCAGAACATATCATGACCTTCCCTAGCTGTAGCAACCTTGGTCTATCTGAAGTCCATTACCATGTCTTCTTTCCTTCTTCTCCTCTCAATCCGTCAGCCCATCCAACTTCCTGTATTTAGGCTAAATAAATGCCATTCTTTCACAAGTTCTCTGATCACTGAATCACAGTTTTGTTTTTCAGTTGGAAACTTGCTAGTGATTTTTCTACTCTCTGTGTAAGATACTATCCTAAGCAATGATTTTTCCTGATTGAGGAGGTTAGTAACAGCAATCAAGAAACATCAAATCCAGCATAGTTTTTGCATATGAATAGGCATATGATACCTGAGACTCCTGAACAGATTTTGGCAGTTGAATTCCAGAATGTCAGGATAAACATAAAAGGTTGAAGGATTAATATTCATTATAATTAAATAACATTTATTATTAACAATGAATAATATATTGAGAGAGACAATAGTGAGGGAAACCATGTTTTCCAGACCAATTTAAAAAATCAGCTTCAAGCAACCTCTGAACTTGTTACTACTTACACAGAATTAAGAAATTGCTCCAGCAGAAGTGCCATATCCTGGTATTGCTAATTTTGCTTCATTTTTCTTAGCTACACCTCTTTCCACACCCTAGATTTCATATATTTGACAAGTAGTTGCATGCCATGTTTATCAGATTCATTATACTTAATCTACTGCTTAAAACCTCTCATTCTGTTTTTGGCATAATCCTTGAGCCTCTGTCTCACCACAGGTGAATAAAATCGCCAAAATTTCTGGTTAACATGGACAGAATCAAACCACAGGTTTGATCAAAATAAATTTACTACTACAGCTGGATCTGAACAGCCCAACTTTTGTTACTAAGTACTAACAACACTGCTGTTCATACATGAAATATCCTTACAAAAAAGAGGTATCATTGTAAATTAATAAGGTTGGGGAAAGGTTACTTTTTAACCCAAAAGAGGGCAAAAATATTGTGAATTACATAAGCCTAGTTCAACCAATGCATTGAAATTGAGATTGGAGCAGGAACTGATCTATCTGACCCTTTTCAGAGACAGGGTCCCAACTGCGTCATCTTCTCTTTTGATTGCTTTACATGTGTGAAGTTGATTCCACACTGTGAGAGACTGAAGGAGTTAATGTCTCAAACATTGTGGTGGGGCAAGTTCTGCTTGACAGCTAACTCTGTGTAACAATGAACTCTGCTTAGCAAGGAACCCCAGGTGAAGAGAAGCCCATCAGCGCCCATCACCAACAGGACTGGGAGGGCGTGCTGGAGGGTGCACAGCTCCTATTCTGGTGTGCTGGTCTGATGTGCTGAGCAGGGCAGCTCAGCATGTATGGCAAAAGATCACTTCTGCAGGGAAGGGGAAGCTACTCCCCAAACGACCCCAAGCCCACAGCCCAAAGGCTACCTAATTAGCCTAATGAGTTCGAGTGCCTGCCCAAAGGAGGGGCAAGGATGATAAAAGGACACAAACTGAAGTCCCATGTGTGCAAGCCTACCAGAACTGGACCCCTCAGCTGACTGAACTAACACTGGACCCAGGACCAGTGAAATCTTTCTCTTCTATGTCTCTCTCTCTTTCCTTTTTCTGTAATCCCTACACCTCATCCCTTTAGACATAAACCATTGACCAAGTCTGGGACTAGGAGTGGATTCACCTGCGCCTAGGCTCCTCACTGAGAAGGAGTCTAGAAAGCAAGGGTGTCCACTTTGAACCTCGTGACTCAATGGGAGGGCTCTCCTTATTGTTTTCCCTGAACTGATTCCCAAATAAGCAAGGCCTGTAGTATATGTTTGGTGATGTATACACTTTACTGACATAGCTTCATGCCAATTTTTGTTGCGAGCATACCAATTTTGGTGGTGAACATGCCAATTCTTGCTGTGAGGAAAAAAAAATTGACTTTTGTGAGTTAAAGGATCCCTGGCATCGTTTCACCTTAATCCTGACCTGGGAATCAGCAAACCTGAGTCATCATCCTCAGAAACTAAGATGTGACACACACCTAACAGAAAATGGACTGTCCTACAACATCCAAGAGGAGAAAGCCACTTTGAAACCTCTTTTTTTCCATGTAGCAAAATACTCCACAGAGTGTAACCAGCCATCAGCAAAGCAGACAGATTTGTGTTTGCTACGCATCTGACAACTTTTTTCCTGCAAGTATTTCACAATAGAATTTATGAAGCAATCTGCTCGATGTACAGTGTATGTTCTGCTAAGGAATAGACAATGGAAGCTCTATAACCCTAAAAAGATTGAATTTATTTCACATGTTTTCATGCTCTCAGTATACTATGTGAATATTTACCATGAAACTGTGCTTACACAGTGGACTTGAGAGAGATGCCTACAGCTGATGTCCCTGTAAGATTGCTTTGTGAATTGGGAGGTTCTTTAAGAAGGCAGCTTTACTGTCCACAGCAAAATTCTTCTCTATGTTGGGTTGATAGCTGTATTCAATATAGGTCTAATTAATATTATGCAGTGTATCTTGATGCAAATAGTATTGCAATGGTTTGAGTTTTGCCTTCATGAAATAGTTCCATTGATGCTGATATGCCAATTGAGTAGTTGAATTTGCATTGTAGGCCAATCCATAAGCATCACAAATCACATAAAACCTCTGCAGACAGCTCAAAATGTTAAACTAACCAATCTGAATTCCCATTCATTGAGTGTTTTTACTTGCTACATAAATTCGATGCAAAATTCATGTTCTTAGCCTTTCATGGTCCTGAGTTCTGAAGTATTTCTGTATTGTAATATATGTCCATCTGTTTGTCTCAACTTACTGAATGGTTTCTCTGGTTACTATTTAAATTATTCTTTTTTTTTTTTTTTTCCTTCCCAAAAGCTCTCTTTAATGTCTAACATATGGTCTAGTCAGAGAGGAAAAATGTTACCTATGTGACAGTACCCATTAAATGTTTCAGTTTGTATTTTTCCCTAGCACAGATGCCCTTTAAACCTTGCTTTTCTTAACTTCGGACTGCTTGAGTTTGCCATTTAAATAGCAAACTTTCAAGGTATATTTTAGCATGATATTCTTGAGTTGTTGGCTACTTTCTACGTAAAGGTTTTAAAAATCCATGCAAAACATCATATCACTCGTAGTCAAACTCATTAACAGGTTTTGAACTCTGGAGGTTCAGCAGCAGGGGACAAATACCTAGCAGCTGAGTTGATCAGGTAGTTATGTTAACTAAACGTTTCCTCAGAAGGAATTTTTTGGGAGTAAAGTTATCATACATTCCGCAGCACCTCTCAGGCATTGGGATAAGACCTGGTTTTAAACACCTAATTTAGATACCTTCGATGTTTCTCCATGGGAGGCATATGCTTAGGCTCCCATGATAGGCAGTGGAATATACTTACATTCAGCTATTATTGTGGCATTGTGCATGTATTTTTCTGGGGGAAAAAAGAGAAAAACAGTTTTCACAAGACTAGGAGAATTTATTTCTATATGTTTTGAGGGCCTTCTTCCCCACAAGCTGCAAATATCACAGGAGCATTTTGAAAAAAGAGATGCGAGATTAATATGCAAGACAAGTTTTATCCTTGTAAAAATGTATAACGACTATTTCTTACTTCTCTGTAACAGAAAGGAATGATTTTGGGAAGATACAAAATAAAATATCATATAAAATAAAATAATTCATATAGTGCAGATGTCCTTCTCCACTATTTATGAAGCATATATTTCATAAGATATATGAAAATTTTAACTTGCTATATCAGCAAACTAGGACATTAGTAGTGTTTGATGTGTTGCTCTCTTCTGTACACAAGTTATAGTTCCAGCATAGCTTGTAAAACCTCAGTTTGTGGTAGTGAGTGCAAAATATTTTGTGGATCATGGTATGAGGCCCTCTGGACTAAACACCTTTTTTTTTTATAGCGTCTGTGACTACAGGGAGCTGGGGTTGACTCAGGTGTCCCCAACAATCATATTTTCCTAGGAGCTTACTAATAATGTTCTCAGTTTTTAATCTGTGTTACCAGATATTTGACAGGAAAATATTAATTTCAAATACTTGAAAAGAGATTAAACAGCTACTGTTATCAATTGAGTTTCATGTGATATGTCATTGGAACATATTTGTGACACAGCATACTGAGATTCACATGCTAAAACCACAAAGTCTGATGTTCCATTTAAATTCATCTCAGTTAACATTCCTTTGTCCATGGGAGGGTACTAGCAAAGTTAATCAACTGAATGGTTATCATGCTTCACTGACTATCTGGATCCATTATATTTGCATAACTTAAGATATTTCTGAGGGTGACTGAAACTTCTAATCACTTGCAAGGGAGAGAACAATGAGACTTTAAAATTCATTGTTCATGCAAAATATAAGACCTGACAGGTAGAGCAAAGCAAAAAAGATGAGTATTTTGCTGGTTTGTCTCCTCCCCCTTTTATATCAGTGGTTTTTTAATTAAGGCAGTACAATGGCAGAAGTGGGGGAAAAAAACCTTTTGGCTGCTCTTTCAAAGCCTAGGAGAAAGATTGTGCTAGGGTTTTTGCAATTTTGTAATGGAATGATTCACAATACAAAACCAACTGTAGTCGTGAAATAGCATTTCAAATTGATTTGGAAAATGGTGGTTTACAACTGTACTTCAAAATTTTCAGATATAGTCAATAAAAGCTGGATTTACCTTTACGCACAACATAGTGATGGGCATCTGATTGTGTTTTTTATACTTCATTCTGTAAAGTGAAAATTTCCTATTGGTCCATTAAAAAAATGCATTATCTCTATCCACTATTTTACTCATCCTGATCAGAAAGTGGACTATGAAACAAAAGCTTCACTATTTTTGGATTGTGACCTTCTATCCATTGACACATACACACAAAAACCAAAACAAAACCAAAACAAACCAAAACCAGAAAAATAAACAACAGAAAAAAGAGAGAGAAGTGTTTTTTTCTTTTTCCTCCTGGAAATTCTAGTATTTTGTCATTTGAATCTGCTCTTAATTGGACTTGCTATATAATATAGGTGAGTAGGACATTCCCGAGGAAGATTCAGAGTTTAGCTTTGGTCCAAAGAAAATTTAACTACCTTTGTGACAGAGCAAATTACCATCAGAAAGAGCAACTGAGAAGCAGTAGTCTCAGAACATTGCCTAGAACAGTCACTAGAATCTTTTCATGAGAGACCCTGTGTGCTTGCACACATGTCTCCTTCATACTTATTTACACCTTAAGCCTAAGTTGCTTTGCCCTTTTCAGCCAATGAAATCCCCAGTCTTTTCAGCCAATGAAATCCCCAGTGAGGACTATTACATAGGCATAGAAGTGCACAAAAACTCTGTAATGCATTTCAGCATCAGTAGAATAAAAAGTTATGACAAGGTATTATATATTGTAACAAGTTCTTATATGCCGTAAGTTGTTACATGTTGCCTCCATTTTGTAAAGATCTGGTAGGGATGGATCTCCCATCACAAACGTGAGAGTTGCCCTGGTTACCCCTTTAAGAAAAAGCTGAATTAGCTCTGGTTTCTGAGATGTCTCAGAGAATGGTATACTGACTCCTAACTGGTGTGTCAGGTACATGTTTTTTTATTTCAGCTATGAATCTCCTTATCAAAACAGGAATTAAGGAGAAAAACCTTCACTAAGAATTCCTTCAGAATGCATTTCAGCTCACCTCTGGAACTGTTCATGTCTTATGAGATACCCAATTAATGAACTATTCTTTCACACTGCACTAAACTGATGTAAATTTAAAATCACAAACCTTGACAGATTCGGGTCCTGTATAAGATGAAATCTGTTCTCCTTAAGTTCACAGTCTATCCTCTGCTACTTTCCTTTCTCATTCCCCTCAGAATCTCACAGCCCACCATTTCATGGCAACTACAGCCAAGGCTGCTGCTGATTACCACATCCCCAACCAGTCCTTCCTTGTCAGTGACAGCACATTCAGCCGTGTGTCACTCCTGGTACCTGGATGGCCCATCCAGTACTGGTTTCACCAAGTTATTCCTGACACACTCCAGAAATCCTGATGACTGTTTGTGTCCCACGGCACTGCCCTTCCATCTTCTGACATCACAGTCTGTGACAAAGCCTTCCTTCAAGTATTTAAAGGCATTGTCCACATCCTCAGCCTGATCTGTAACAGACTCCTACCACGATCTCCCCCCTCACTGGCCTGTCTCCTGACCCTAACCCCCAGCTCTCCACTGACCCATTGTCTGTCCCATCCAAGAGCTCCCTGCATCTGAGATAATCCTTCAGGCACAGGCCAAGATCTTTGCCCCTTCATCTTCTCTGATGGCCTGTCCTAAAGAGCAGATACCTATCCATTGCACATGGCCCACCATGTCTTATTATTCTAACACTGTAGATTTGTGAATGCAGGGGAGCTCTAGTTCCTCCTGATTGTTTCCAAGGCTGTGCACATTTGTGAGCATTAACTTGAGGAGGGCCTCCTTTCACCTTGTTTTCTCTCTCCTGAGCCATCTCTTCCTACTGTCACCCTGCACACTTTCCTTTCCACACCTGTCCACTGGCTGTGTTTTGTCCTCTCCCGCTCCCATCTCATTCCTTCTCTTCCCCATTCTGGTGGATCCTGTCTCTCCCTAGGAGATGCTCAAAGAGGTTCCTGTCAAAAAAAGCCAAATCCCAGTTAACGATGCCAGTTTTGCAAACAGATGCTGACCTGCACAATTGTTGTGGTTTCAGTTTCAGCCAAGCCGGTAACAAAGCACCACGAAGCCGCTCGCTCACTCCCCA
>VYZV01004659.1:25229-61927 GCA_013401275.1 Pandion haliaetus | reverse complement strand
TAGCGCTTGGCTGAGGCGGGGAGACGTGCCCGTGCTGGCGCAGGGCAGCGGGGCTTCGCACCGTGTTTGTCGGGGCCCCTCGGCGGCAGGACCCAGCTCCGGAGTTGGTGTCTCCCGCCTCTTAAGACTCCTTGTCCCGCCCTCAGTCTGACAGGCTCCACGGGCAGCGGAAAGATCCGTGGCTTATTTTAGCCTTTTAAGCCTAAAAATCCTGCCCTGCTATGTTGGGGATGGAAGAACTCGTGAACGAGAGTCATGTCTGCAGAGCTTGTCCCCAAAGGGCGCGCATCCCGTGGAGACCCGGGCAGGGGCTGGGGCAGGGGCGAGGGTCCCCTGCCTGCAGCACCGCAGAGACACCCTGTGACAGGCGCTCATTGATGTGCCAGGCATCCCTCTGCCCACCGCCCCTCACACACGGGGCCCTTCTTCTCTCCTTCTTTCTCTTTGCCTGCATCTTTGAAACTTTGAGGGTTGCCCGCATGAAGTCAGGTGAGCAGACACACAGACTGAACACTGATGTTATCTATTTGTTGGGGGAAACCAACAGGCACAAACCCCAAGACTCAGATACTACATGCGTAGCTAATTTATGAAACTGCTTGATGTGGTTATTTTAACACCTTGGCTTCTTCTCTGCTAGCCCTGTTTGTGGGAGCTATTCCACTACAAGCTATTTTTGTCTGTATTTTGTCACCCTTTGCAGTATTTCTTTAGCTTTCTCTCAAGTGAGCCATTCTTGACCAACATAGGACGTGTCCTTCAGCGGTAATTTGGGGGTGCCTGCCTGTGACATTCCCTGTATTTCTCTTGTTCCCACGAGCAGGCTGAGCATAAACATGGGGAGACAGGGAGAGACGCACAATGCCGTGTGATGGGACTTGGATACCTGCCTTCTTCAGGGGTCATATGAAGAATCCCTGCCAAAATCTTGTGTTTCCTTTAGATTTCTTTGCTTAAAGGTGTGGGAGTTTTCCGCTCCAAAGAGCTTGCTGGAAAGCAAATCAGTATTCTCATTAGGGTTAACGTATTTAATTTCCACTCCTAATGTTCCGTTTGTTTTTTCTGTTAGCGTTTAACTGCTGTGACACAAACTCACTCCATGTGAGCTGTCCAAGTCTGTCTACGCGGTGGAAAACAGAACCACTCTCCTTATCTCACCAGTGTCTGTGGGAAGGAAGACTGAAGGTACAGCAACTTTGGAAAACAAACAGGACACTTGAGGGCAGGACGGCTCCAAAATGCAAACCAAAAGCAGATTCATAAGCTGAAATCCAGAAATCCTGGATTTCTTTATGAAGTATTCTAAGACTTGAGGCTCTTGAAAAGCACAGTAAAATAAACAGTTGATTAAATGGAGCAAAACCATGCAATTCTATTTGACGCGGCTCCAAAGCAGAACAAATGCAGTGTCTTTTGGCACCTCTAGGATAATGACCAGTTGTGGTTACTGATTCAATGACACTCCTCACTAAAGTAGACTGGATAACCCTGAAGTCTGGGCTAAATTTGAATTCATGTAATTATATGCTGCTTGTTATGTTCCCTTCCGTTTTCAATTATGAAAAGTATTTGGTATTGTTTTCCCTAAGCTGTTACTTAAACTATTGTCTGACGTGAAATGGTTGCTGTATTTTACAGCACAGGTAGTCTCCTGTGGGAGGTTTTTAATGGGAGGAGAATTCATTAAATTAGTTTGTTGGTAGCATGATAAATCAAACCCCTCAGTCCTAACAGTGAGGTATAACAGAGCTAGTAGCAAAGCTAGTGTTAATGTTGCTAAGCGCTTTCTATTCTAGTTTTCAGTTGTTCACAACTGCCAGCCTGAGCTGAAATTTCACATTGGGTGTCTGCTTCCAGCTGTTTTATTTTAGCTTGTTTTGGTTGTTTTGTGTTATGATTTGATTTGGATTTGGAAAGTTCCATTTACAACAATTGAGCCAACTACAAGAATGAATTTAGGGGAGAATACATGGTTTTGTCCATTATAAACATAATCATTTCACTGAACAGCCTCTAGCATCTCTCTGGTTTGGAAACACAAATTTCAAACTGTAAATTGCTTTAGTTTCAGGGATATATTGCAAGTAAATTGCTTTAGTTTCAGGGATATATTTTTCTATCTTCATCAAAATGTGACCTGAAGAGAAAAAGGGTTAAAAACGTTGAGTGGAGGCTTCTTAAAATTGTACAGCCCAGTTCCCAGAAAGTTCCACCAATGTTGGTCACTTGTGACCTTTTGTTAGGCCCACCTGCATTCACATCTGAATGTGTGCACTCTCCAGAGAAAGGCTGAGCTTGTGCCTTGCTTTGCTAGTGTTCTGTATAAAACAAGAAGCTTCTAATGTGCTTGTGTAGTGCAGTCTGGCTCCCTCCCCTTGAATATTTTTGCTCAGGCTACCTGTTGTTAGAGAGGGTGTTGGCAAGATGAATCACATAAAAGACCTGTCTCTTGCTGTAAGCTGTTTGTGCTTTTTGTTGGCCTTCCTGTATTAACACTAAAGGCTACTCATAGTTGTAAGCTCCAAGTAAGACTTAATGCTAACTGCTATCCCAGAACACAATGTAATACCAGAAAGGATCTGTAGAATGGAAGAGTGCCTCTGAAATACAAGAGACAGAAGAAAAGGTCCTGAGTGGGGGAAAAAGGAGCAGCTAAGCACCCTGACACAGCTGTAATTCTGGAAGATTTTTTGTGCAAAAGATTGTTTTCTTCATTGCGTGGGGCTATGGAAAAGGAAGAGGACCAAAATACAGTTTTCAAAATGCCAGTTCAGAGGGTTCAGGTTTAATAATCTGTAGTTAAATAAGGAAGAAGTCAGTTATCATGTTCCAGTAGAAAAAGGTGACTTAGAAATAAATTCTGTAAGCTTTCATATACACACACATATACATATAAGCAATGAGAAGGACAGTGGTGTTAAAGTAATAGAAGGTTGTTTTAAAAGGCTGAGGAGACTGATCTACAGCCTCATTAGGCTGTCTTTACGTGTCAATACCCTTCAGTCCTCAGGTGTCACTTCCTTGAAAATTTAGTATGAAAGCTGAGAACCAGAATAATCCCTGGCACTTCAATCAAATGGTAAAAGGCAGTGATACTGCTCTTTATAATAACCATGAAGTAATCTGGCAAAAGATATACATTAATAAACAGCCACACAAACTAAGGCCTTTTCTATGAACTAAACGTATATGAACATGGACTAAAGCCTGCAAAGGAAAAAGAGATAGGTTCTTGGGCAGTGATGGTCTCAAATTTAACAGCTCACTGCTGCCAAAAGGGCCTCTTCACTTCCAATTCTGCTTTCCATCCCTTATTTTGTGCAGTAGTTGATGAGTTTTTCTCCTTCTCTCCCAGTCCTTGATGGCTGAGTCAACTCAGTAGCCCAGCAGAAACATAACCAGGCAGAAAAATACATAGCTTTCTGCTGGATTAATTCAATCAGTCATTTGTTTCAATTAGTTAAGTCAGGAGGTTCTAGCAAGCATCAGGGCACAAAGAAAGAGCTGGGACTGCATGACTGGGTGGGAGGCAGGGGAGAGCCTTTGCAGGCATCAGCAAGAAAGACTGAGGTAACCTGAAGCTGTGCATTTCCTCTAACTTTTCAGGGAACTTTGCCTATTTTCTCATATATTATGGTATTGCATTATGGTATGGCACTGACTGAAATTCTTGGTAAATTCAGTGAAATGCAACTCAGAATTATGGTTGGTTGGTGGTATCTCAGGAATCTTCCCAGATGCTGAATCCAACAAACTAGCATTTCTGCAAGCTAGCAAACACTGAAATAAGGTACATGCTCACAGAAACCTATCTATGGGCCCTGGAAGCTGACAATACCCAATTTTACTGTGATCTGACAATATCTATGATTTTAGTGTGAGGTCTCCAGTGAAATTAGGTTCTAGCTACATTTAATATTGGAGAGATTAATGGGAACTAAATGGAAAACTGTGATCGTGATATGCAGTGATTTGGGAGAGCATATGTATAACTGTTTCTGCCCACCAGGCATGATCAAAGGGCTGTAGCAGATGTTAAGAGCAAGTGATTAAACTGCCTTGGGTTCTGATCAGTGTAGCGATTTGGTTTTCCTAGCTGAGCTCTCAAAAGCTGATAGACTCCATCTCCTGAAGAAATGGAGGTTTTTCTCTTCAGTATCTCAGGAATCGTTGGTCTAAACAAATCCAGATAAGGACCACTAGCTGTGCTCTGCTTCCGAGATATCCCAAATTTCCCATCTTTCTTAGTAAGTATGTGGATTTTAAAGTGGTTCAGAAAGTCAGAGTGAAACCCCAAGGGATTTTAGAAACATTTGAAGTGGCCTGTTTGTCATTGTGTGTTTTCAGCTGATTGAAAACAACTTATGAAGATGAAAGTTTCTTAGGACGGAGGAGGGATTTTTGTGTGTGTGTATATTTTCAGACCCTTTCCCCGATATCTGTTGTCCTGTGATAGACATCACATCTCTGTTACCTCTCACTACTATGTGCTTGGTACAGAGGGGTCTGTTTTCAGCTGCACATACTGAGAGACAAGAATTTTCTAGACAACAGCTCACTGAAGGACAGAGGCACAGGATCCTTTGCCCTTTCCGAATTCTGGCACATACACCGAGGCATACCTAAAACCTGTATATGTTTCAAGACAGCTTCCTGGGTTGAAGAATAATTTGAAGCTAGGAAAGTTTTAGGATGAAAGTTCATATATGCATGCCCTGTCCTTACTCTTTCCTAGACGTCAATTCATGCCCACTGTTCTTGCTGTTTCTCTCCTACCAGTGGCCATTGACTGGGATAGGAGTATGAGCTAGCTGAACCTTTGTTCAGGTCCAGTATGGGCAAGCTTATGGACAGGAGTATCGAAATCATAAGCATCCTTCAGATCATTTTCACACCAAAAACCAAAGGAATGTAAAATACAACATCCCTCCCAGATGGAAGAGGTCTGCGAGATCCTAGCTTTTATGGGGTGCATAGAGAGTGTCTCAAGCTGTGATTTTGCAATAACTTATTTCAATTGTTGGCTTCCCCATTCTCAGTCCCTTCCTTGAACCACCTCTGGCATTCAGTGAACTCTGTGCTGAGCCATGGTGATAAATAATCAGGAAATTTAGCTCACTGTTGGCATTTCTATTCTGGAACTGCAGTCTTAGAGAGCTGATCCTTGCTCGTGTATTGAAGTGGGGAGTGAAAGGCAGAGGGACAGTCCCGCTCAAACCCACATGCCGTACTGTCAGTGGGCAAATAGAACGGAGTGAGGCTATCCACATCATGAGCTTCAATTTAGAGAGAGTGGGTATGATCAGGATTTATAAAATCAAGGTAGTGGGTAGAATGAATGCAGATTTTTGTTCTCCAAATCCTGCAGTACTAGAACTAAGGGGCACTCATTGAAACCAATAGGAGATTGGTTTAGAAAAGATGAAAGGGAATACTTTTTTTATGTAGCAGGTATAGTGAACTTGCAGAATTTGCTGCCAGCAGAGGTTTTGGAAGCAGGTAGGTCAGCAGACTGGAAAGGAGACTAAGCGATTAAGTGGACTACAGGTTCATAAAGAGATACTACACGGAATGAGTAGGGCTGTGCTCCCTAACATCCCTAATACAATGATTGTGGGTGCTGGAGGAGAACAAAGGAAATGTATATGCCCTGCTTGCATGTTCTCTTTAAATAGCATCTCTTGTTACTGGAGAAAGGATACTGGGGATAGCTGGATGTTGGTCTGACCCACCAGGGCATCCCTCGTGTTCTTTTCAGGGCCCTGGTTTTCTGTCCACAGGTGTGTGAAGGCAAATGTGATGTTGGTAGGAGTTTATATTTTATTTTTTGAAGGTGATATCTCAGGGTTCTCTTTCCTCATTGAAACCTGATGCTTAGATCACTAGCACTGCATTGTACCCTATTGAGGAAATATGCCAGTTTAGGACAATTCACATAGTATTAGCACTTAGAAAGGGACCCTTAGACTAAACTATAGCCCTCCTGATGTTGCACTTTCCCCCTGGGATCCTTCTGCTCTGTCTGCACAGAACTTGATGAATACTCATGTCCCAGGAAAGATTTCATAAGCTATGATAGAATTTTCCCTCAGGATATTGGTGTATTTTGGATATATTATTTGAAAGTCTTCTGCCGGAAAACATCTAGTGCAGCTGAAGGAGAGGGTGTGCCAGATTAGACAGATTGCTAGGCATGAATCCCAACACTTATTTGTATGAGTATTCCTTCTGCCTTTGGATAATCACATTAACATCAGAAGTATTGCTTACACAAGTACCACTGAGAAAAAAGTGGTGAACAGGCTTGGGCTCTCAAAGCAATGTTCTTGTTCCAGCACTTTCCCAGTGAGATTCTGACCTTGTTTCCTCTTCAGAGCTCATTAGACTTGGGACATCCAGTAAGGAGGACTAACCGCTACGCAGCAGCCTCCAGTATTTACCAACCCATCTTTTAGACCTATCAGAAGTAGCATTTTTAACAGTTCAAACATAATTTTCCTTCCCCTTCCAAAGCTCATCCCACACTTAGATACACAAGGGTATATTAGACGGTACTATATTTCTTGCTTGGTTCATTATGGAGCCAGATCTTTGGTCTCTGCTGAGGCCTTTTTTGCTGCTACTCCAGTGCAGATGAGCCAGAAACTCCACAACCATGTGGTAATGGAGCCCCCAGTGGGCGTAAGACTGGTATCTCATGGTGGTTGTCATCAGGCACCGTGGGTTACGATATGTCTCCTGCCAAGCCAGCCTGGAGGAGCACAGCTCAGTGAGACCTCAGGGATGTCGCTTAATAACAGCAATGACCTGATTTGAAAAACAAAAAGGAAAAAAGTCGAAAAAAAAAGGAAAAAAGCTATCTTCATTTTTTTGTGGCTGATTAGACCCAAAGGACTGATGCAAAGGGAGGATTATAAACATCAAATGATAGAAAGTGTTTACATGTCTACTTTTACGTGCTATTAATCAAGCTTGGAAAAAATGAAGTAATTTTCATTTGTATACCTCCAAGGAGAAGCCAAGTTAAAGCACTTATATAGATTAGCCCCAAAAAATGAAAATGTGAGAAAAATAATGCCAGCAACACTGCAACTTAAACTCCAGATTTCAAGCCAAACACCTATGAAGGAAGAAGTATTCCATGGAAAAATATCATATTCTTGCCATCTTTCTGACCACAGAGTTATGCTTGTTATGGTAAAGCTATAATTACCGCATTGTGAATACAATGCCGCAGGCAATGGCCTGCCAGTGTTTTTCCACTATAAACCATCATGTGAGGTTTGCAATTTTGTGAAATACAATTATCTTTGGCTGGGATATCCAGCTACAATGTCAGCCCAGAAATAGATTTGTTTGTTTGTTTGTTTCCTTTACTGAGTTGTTCAAAGTTCATTGTTTGGTAAGTGTTAGAGGCTTCCTGATTGATTGCCTGCTTATGCCCAATCTGTACTGCGAGGATGTATGGAGGGTTTGCTGTCAGTGGTAGCACATCAATGCCGGGCAATATTCAGGGCTGTGAGGTTATCAGGAAGTCCACACTTTGGACCAAACTGCCTACATTGTATCAGTGCAGTCTGGGAAAGTTAGGACAGCAGGGTTATAGCAAATTAGCACTGACTAGCATATCCAGGCATGCACAGCAAAAAATGCTTTAGGGAATACTAGAGTATGTTATTACAGCTATGGATGGAGGGAGAATTGGCCAGGCCGATTAAATGGGTAAAATTGAAAAGATTTGTCTGTCTTACAGAAAAAAGAAATTCTGAGTTGATGTTACAAAAAAAAACCCCAAAACCTATAGGATTAGTGAAACTCTGCAACAAACCACTTGTACAGTTACGATTTTGATTCTTTAGTGGGGCTTAGCTAAGGCTTTTCTCTGTCCAAATGTGGTAACTGAGATCCAAATCCAGCCCAGTTTATTCTTTCCACAGATAACTCAAAGGGAAAATGTGGTGCAAACAGTGAGTGCTGGTCCCCAAATTGAAGCATAACATCATGTTTCATTAAAAATCCTAACCATGTAAAATCTGCATATAAACCCCTTGGAAATAGGTCTGAAATAACCATACATGTAATGTCTTACTTCAAAATAATTATTCTGAGAAAAATATTGCATGCACTTAAGGGATCTCACCTGTATTTAGATGTGATTCACTAAACATGAATTTATTCTTTACATGAATTTATTCAGTGTCAGTGCTCTGGAAGAAAACATAAAATCCTTGTGCTACAGAGATCCCTGGTTGCTTCAGCAGCTTGTGAGACATTGTAGGGAAAAACTGCTGAGTTCACATAGTTTAGAATAAATACGGATCAAAGCAGTTTATTGCTTTATTGATGGTATGTAATTAACCAGCAATCAGTGAACTATGCATACAAGAGCAGTAATACAATAGGCGATCCATACCAGAAATTTCTAAACAGTCTCCTATAACTAATCCCAAAGCCTTCTTAGTGTACACATACACACACACAGAAACACATGGATACACACACGCACAGAGTTGTACGCACCCCCTCACTCGTGGGCAGTATGGGTTACAAAAACAAGCCCCCTTCCCAAAGATTGCAGGTCTCCCTGTTTACACATGCCTCCTGTGGGCGATGTGGGTCCTCCACCTTTATGCAGATCCCTGCAGCTCCCTACAAGTTGTTGGCTGAACCCCACACCTTTGAGAAAGCTGTTTTCCCTCTAAAGTCTCTCCCTCCTGTTAAGAGTTTTCATGCATCTTTTATACTTCTTTTCAGTCTGACTCCTGCTTTGTGTCAAGTCTCTTTGTAATTCCGCAGTAACTGTTTAATCTGGCTGATGGTCATCTTCTGTAACATGATCATTTTGGGCAAATGCTGACCAGGCAGTTTGGTGTGTTTGATCCACAGACACGCACACTTTGGACACATCTTTATCTTCAGAGGTGACATTATCTATGCCATTTGTCAAGGGGGGTGGGCTGTGCATCCCCACCAGGTCCACAGGGAGAGCCATCCGTGGGAGGCGTGTGGGCCACAGGAGCAGGGAGAGCAAGGGGCACGGCCAGGCAGCTGGTTGCAGCCATGTGGCTGACACTGCTCAAACCAGAGAGAGTTGTGATGTTCTGGATGCATCCCACACAGTTGAAGGTAATGATAAGTGGGCAAGCAAACCTATTTCCAGACTCTCTTCAGGCTCCAAAATCCAAAAATAAAATTAACAGTTGCTTTACTAAATGTCTTTTGAACACCTATTATGATTCTCAATAAAGGGATCATAAATGGGATGGAAGCAGCAAATTGGATCATTGGAAAAAATCTTCAGAGAGACCATCTGGGCCTGGTGCTTTACTGGATGGTGAAGAATTTACATTTCACACTCCCACAGTTTACATTTTCTGAGGTGATAAAGACATTTGGATCATTTTATTTTTTGGATGTTTTACATAAAATGAAGAGCCGTGATTGAAACTGGAACTGGAGTCAGGAAATAACCAGACTGTGTACAATGTGGTAAAGTGCTAACAAATGCCACGTGTTACATGATTAATTTAGTATAAATGCCAGTTATGGATTTGGTTTGTCAGCAGTTGGCTCAGGTTTTGTGATTACTGGCCAATAGTTTAACTGATGATTTGATGTATAACAGAATCCTCAACTTTTGGGAATGGAAGAGAGTTGCATTGATAATTTAATAGATTAAGTATATGCAGAGCTGTTAGCTTCTAGAAAGGATACAGATAAGTTCTGGGGTCTTAATGTAACTGATGAATAGCTTTTTCTTTCAATACAGCATGATTTGTGGTGGTAAATCAGGGCAAGGGGCTAGAGCTATGCGACTGCTGTTGTTTCAATATGTCTTCAGGTGGTGTTTTTTAATTGCAGATAGACATGCAAGGAAAACTCTGGGTCTGACTATAAATACAGCTGCAAAGCATGGCACCGCTCTTGCCTCTGAGTCAATCTCTAATTGCTGTTCTTGGCATATCAGTGCTGGGCCATAGGGAAGGGCCATCTGTCAGAGGTAATTGAAAATGGAGGCACTGACCATCTGTAGGTATTTAAGGTCTCCTGACATTTTTTACAAGCTGAAGGATAATTTATAGCATGTCTACCTATTATCCTCTACATTTTTCAAGGGAATACAGTATTCTTGGTCTTTTGTCTTTCACTTCTGTAGCCTGTCTTTATGTCACAAACTTACTTCCCCCATCTCTGCAGTTCACTGTTGGCTGTAAATCTTTGTAAATTTGAGATTTTTTCAATATATGTGCTATGTAAATTACAGGTCACTGTTATTGCTGGAGCTAAAATGCAAGCAGAAGCTTTCCCTAAAGCCTTAGGATTTTGAGTGGGCTAAAATGGAATTCAGATCTAGTTTCTACTTTGCAAAAGTCAATGAAAGCTATGTTCCCTTGCTTTCTCTTATCCATATGGTGTAAATCATTTGACAAATGCAAATGCCAGCTCTATTCTAGAGAAAAGATGTATAGATGTGTAAAGGTACTCTGCCTGCAGACTTCCTATATGTGCACAACTACAGCTGGTTAACAGTAAATAATAGTGTATGCTATTTGTAGGATCAAACTTTTGGTTCCATTAAGAAATTAAGAAAGATTTTTAATGGTTAGTTACATGTTGAATGGTTGAATTTTACATACACGTTTCTATTTAAACATATATTGGGTATGTCAGTGTGAAGGAAACCAGCTCTGTCACATGCATAAGCACATACACACACACACAAAGTTTGGCTTCTTCCAGAAAAAAAAAAGGTTGTTTGAATATTTTTGTTAATTATCTTTCTAATCCAGGCATTCAAATACTGTGCATGTGCCGAGCTCACATGGAGAGAAGGGGAAGATACAGAGAATTTTTCATAAAAACGCAGTCCCAGCAGGATTTCAAGTACACTGCTTTGAAATACAAAGCCAGAACTTTATTATCCAAGCTAAGCAAAATTTCTGAACATATTCAAGGTGTTGTTATTGTAAGTGGAGGAAGCCTGTGAAGTTGCTTGGAGTTGCTTGAAACTGAGAATAAAAAGTAAAACACATTTTCATTTCAGCAGACGGTTGGCAGAAATCAGAACAAAGTCAATTTGTCTAGGCAGGATCTGCATACATGCAGACTACACAGAGATGAGACTAATGGCTCATTTGCTGCGCAGCCTTGTGCTCTTTACAGGCAAACGCCGCATCAGCATTAGTGAATGGGGAGATGAGTATGGGATGCAATATGGAGCACAGAGCAGCTGAGCATGAAAGCTATGTATTTGTGTCCCAGGGAGGCAAGGCGGGGAATATGTAAGTGTACTCCACCCCCTCCAAATAGCATCCTCCTCTCACATTTTCTCTTAATACAGAAGTACCAGAAGAGTGGAGTATATGCGAGTTGCTAAGTAGAGAAGGTGGAGACTGCCTATGGCATGCTCAGCCCCAGCACCTTAGAGAGTAACGGTGGTTTTGGCAGCCCTGGGTCCTGCAGCATGCTGGGGCTGCGATGCTCTGCACACCTGCATGAAGCAGTGTCTTTTGGACCAGGAGAGCTGTGACCATCTGCCTGTTCATTTCCAGGGCTGGAAGCTGGCAGCTGGCTGTAGTTCTGGGAGGAAGGTGACTTTCATAGAATCAGAATGGTTTGGGTTGGAAGGGACCTTACAGATCATCTAGTTCCAACCCCCCTGCCATGGGCAGGGACACCTTCCACTAGACCAGGTTGCTCAAAGACCCATCCAACCTGGCCTTGAACACTTCCAGGGATTGGGCATCCACAACTTTCCTCGGCAACCTGTTCCAGTGCCTCACTACCCTCATAGTGAAGAATTTCTTCCTTATATCTAATCTTAATCTACCCTCTTTCAGTTTAAAGTCATTACCCCTTGTCCTGTCACTACATGCCCTTTTGAAAAGGCCCCCTCCAGCTTTCTTGTAGGCCTGCTTTACGTGCTGGAATGCTGCTCTAAGGTGCTGGTCATGCTTCTTTTGATGCAGCCCAGGATATGGTTGGCTTCTCTGCGCTGCAAATGGACATTGCTGGGTTGTGTTGAACTTCTCGTCAACAAGCACCCCCAAGTCCTTCTCCTCAGGGCTGCTCTCAATCCATTCTCTGCCCAGCCTGTACTTGTGCTTGGGATTGCCCTGACCCCTGTGCAGGACCTGGCACTTGGCCTTGTTGAACTTCATGATGTTTGCACATGCCCACCTCTCAAGCCTGTCAGGGTTCCTCGGGATGGCATCCCTTCTCTCCAGCGTGTCGACCACACCACACAGCTTGGAATCGTCGCAAACTTGTTGAGGGTGCACTCCATCCCACTGTCCTTGTCACCAACAAAGATGTTAAACAGCGCCGGTCCCAATACCAACCCATGAGGAATGCCACTCGTCACTAGTCTTGGACATCAAGCCATTGACCACAATTCTTTGAGTGCGGCCATTCAGCCAATTCCTTATCTGCCGAGTGGTCCATCTGTCAAATTCATGTCACCTCCCTGTTCCTGCCACCCCAAAAGCCTGCCTCTAAAGGCCTGAAATGACCTGCCATAAAACATCTATAAAAGACTTACTCTTTCTTAAGGTGGAATTGTTCTTCAAGACACCACCACCAGAGGATTTAGACCAACTGGTTTTGCTTTCCAACAGAAAAAAAAAAAAAAAATCTATCTGGATTTTAGTGATACATTTCCTCCCTAAGGAGCCTTTTATGGTGGAAATGACTGTGTGGATCCAGTGTTAGAAATAATTAGTCTGACACCAGTTAATTGTCAAACTCATAACTAGAGTATCTGAGCAATTCTTGGGTACAGTATTGCCTCACAGAAGCTACTGCTCTGTCACATTCCTACTGCTTTTCACTGGCTCCAAGGGAAGGAGTTTGCACTTCTTTTCTTTAGGGTTGGTTCAGAAGCTTTATAGAGGGAGGACATAAAATTGGTTCAGAGCCTTCAACCACAGACTATACAAAGTGCTTGTATTTCCAGTATGGTCATGTTCTTGATCAGATTCACACTTCTAATACTACAGCTATGTTATCTCCAAGTGACCATCATTTTTTGGAACTATAAGTGTCTAACCTCAGCCCAGTCTATTAAAAGCTCAGGTGATCTGAATTCCCTTTTTATAGCTTTGCATAGAGCAACATTCTAACTGCTTCTGATGACAGTGGTTTTGTGAGGAGAAAAATAAGGAAGCAAATTCTCACTCTTGTTTATGGTTTCAGCCTCTTTTTGAGAAAAGGTTCAGTGCACACACAGTTAAATGTTTATGGTTTCAGCCTCTTTTTGAGAAAAGGTTCAGTGCACCCACATTTAAATGTAACTTAAGGTTCTTCTTCCTTCCTATTTTTGAAGCTTACTTTTCATGTATTTTATGGAAGACGGATGCTACTAGCACAGAACAGTGTGGTTGTTATCTATTATACCATGATATATTTACTGAGAAAATTTTAATAAATAAACCACAGGCTTGAACCTCTGAACCCTTCTAAACCAGCCGATTCCCATGGGGGGTTCAGGAGTTTTTATGGACGGATACTGTGTTCTCATGAGAATTTTATTAGAGCTCATAGGCTCGAGACTGACTAGCAAGAGAATTTATGAGGTTACATGGGAAATACCACATCTTTCATTCCAACACCCTATGAGTTTATAAAATGAACCCTTCCTTAAACTATGTTATTAAATAGAAGAGTTTTAATGCAACTTTAATAAACTATCTAATGTTATCAATGATTTCTCATCAGTCAGCACAGCTGGTTAATTTTACTAGCTTTTCAGTTTTCAGTTATCCTGGGTTAGAAAGCTGGGTAAAGGGGTTTTGTTAAAAATTGAAATAAAGGCAAGGGAGGGGAGGTCATAAGTTGCTAAATGCATCAAAGAACACTTGTCAATATGGATAATAGGAAGGGCGAATAGTGTCCACTATGTATTTGCTTAGCCTCTATTCTGTTTACTCTCTTGAATACTCTCTAAAATTCCTCCTGCTATTTTGTTTAAATTTAGAACAATGTTGAAGTTCTGTAGCTCCTCATTATCCCACTTGAAATTTAACTTAAAATGTTATTTTGCATCATGTAGTTCAGCTGGAAAGCTGCCCGAGCCAAGAATTGAGGTCTGTGGTAGTGAACTACAGAGGAAGTGGTCTAAGCAAGACTCCCTTCTGGGGATATTCCAACATTTCATTACATTGTGTGTACTAATGAGTAGAGCAAAGGACTGAGAGCCAGGAAGGGCAGCGTTTTAATCAAATGACTCATGATATGGCCTTCAGCAAAATACATGACCTTGTAATTCAGCCATTTTAGCTATAACAGTGGGTAAAAATAGGGGTTCAGTGTAGTGTTCGGGCAGAGATACAGATGTGCCTATTTCAGCTGCGTTCATGGTCTGCAGGTTTTTTTCCTCAGCTTTGGAATAGACACCATGGGAAGACAGAAGATCTCCTTTCAGCTACTCCAGAGAAGCTCAAATCAATGTTGACATGTATTCTTCCTCAAACAAGAGCTTTTAAAACTCTCAGATGGAGGTCAGTCCCTTGCTCAGTCTGATTCATCTGTGAGTGATCAAATTTGTTGGTAATGGTGGTGATCAGGTGTCAGGGAGATGAGGCACAAGGAAGATGAAGACCCATGTTTTGAATGGTGGGTTCAAATCAGATGTGCTCCTACTGCAGTTTGCCCAATCAGGTAGAGCTAGGAGACTGTCAGGGCTGCACAGTTTGGGACACTGGAGCACAAAGAATGTTCTTTAATTGGTACATGAAGCACATCAGATTTCCAAGCGGCACTGGAAATGCTGGTTTGGCCATCATCCTGAAAAACTGTGGTTGTTTAAGACATCACAGGCCTTGTTTTAAATCAAGGGTACTTAGCTAGCTCTGATCTAGGTAGGAGCAGCCTGCTTCTGCTGCCGCTTCCTGCAGCTTCAGCTACGTATGTTAGTCCTTACAGCTGTCTCAGATCACAGCCCCAGAACTCCACCTGGGGAGCTTCAGGCCCTCAGCAGTGTGTGAAAGCATTCACCTGTCCCTGAGATTCTTTTGGATGGGAGATGCCATACAGAAGTATCAAGAAGAGCTACCTATCCTATTTCTATATATTTCGGGCCCTAAAAAAGGAACAGGACTGGCTCACTTTACAAAATTTGGAGCCATCCCTTTTATTTCAGTCCCACATTACACATCTACCTGACTGTCCTTCAGAAATGGGAAGAAGAAAACCCAGTGGGATTTGACTGTTTACCTGATCAGCTTTCATATCTTAAAGCCCTGCTGTGATGGCAAAGCACAGGGAGTCAAAAGTATCCTTGGATGTTAGTCTACGGACTTAGTAGAATTGCATTTTTATGACGATTGTTGAAACATAGGGAAAACATAATAAATGCGTCTTGTGTCTCTAATCTTTACTATCTCAGGACAGGAAGGAATGGACAAGTTAGATACTGTACTGCCTTTGGTAAATCAATTGATCTATGTATTTTCAGATGTTTATGTAGAACAGGTTTACTAAGCCTTTTGTGCTTCAGAGAGAAAGTATCCCTGAGCTAGCATTTCCCTGATATTGTGAAGATTAAAATAGGAGGAAATAGCATACAAACAGGACTACAAATCATTGGAGTTATTTAGTAAGAGAAAAGCACTAGGTTGTCTCAAAACCAATCTGGAAGGGCTCTTTGTTGAAGTTACCAAGGTGACCACATAGCCAGATATAATTTCTGGCCTCATTTTTTATATCTTATGTACTTGTGTGACTTTGTTTCTCGTCTGACATTTCACATTCACTGGATTTTTTCTTTTTCTGTTTTGGTTCATGTGAGCACAGCAGTTTGGAGTTGGATCATTATTCCTCAAGTTCTGCAGCAGTTAAAAAGAAAATGTAGAAACAATTTCAGTTTCCATGACACTAGAAGAGAAAAAGCTTTGAAGGTACAGGGAACTTATGAACTCAACTCTTGGCATTTTTAGTGGAAGTTGCATGTTTTTGAACATCTCCATAATAAATAATTACCATATGGGTGATTTCCATCTCCTTAAAGATTTGCATCATACCCTGCTTGGTTCTTTGTGCAATGCCTAGCCATTCCTATTACATAAACTTTCCTTAAACAAGGACCAATCAGTGTAAGTCCAGATATTTTTCTCACCAAAACATGTTCCTATAAAACAAATACAAATTTAGTCAGTGGTCCTTGGTACAATATCAGGCCTCTGATGGGTTAATGAAAACATTCTGGTTTTCTTTTATTCTTTAACAAGAACTTTATGTTTGTCTCTTTTTATCATTCCATAGCATAACAGGAACAAACACAGAGGCTTGTTTTGTAGCTCTGAATGACCATCAGGTTCTCATTGGAATACATTGCAAACAATGCTGTAAACTGTTAGGAATGGGTGGACAACAGTTTTCATGGGGTTATTTGCTGCCTCTGGCAAATAAAAAATTGTTCCCCTCATAACAGATAGTCATATCGCTGGTTATCTGTATCCTCTTCCTGCCAGCCAGTGCCCTAGCAGAGGTGGTGGCTACTGAGCCCGTATCTCTACTAGAACTGCCCTACTTTGTGCTCTGAACAATTATTTCAGGCTCTAGTGAATGTGTATTTCCACAAACATCTGGCCTGTGAAAGTGTGACTGCTGACACAGAGGCATGCTTTTATTACCCTGTTCAGGTTATCATTCTACCTTGCTGCCTGTTTGCCAGCCCTGACTCTGCCAGCTTCTTAGGCTTCTTCAACCAGTGCTACAAAACACAAAGCTTACTAGTAACGGTTAGTATTTTAGAGTTAGTTTTAAATGTTGGGAAATAAGTTTTATTGCTGTGACCTAGCCAGGAATTCTGGTTGCAAGTTGTGCTTCCAAATGTGCTTCACTGTTTTAGATATTTTTCTAGTAATAAATTAACCTTTGTCCTATCTATCAGTGATGAATCTCTGTCCTAATCTAAGATTCTGGTGCCCTTTTCATCCACCCTGTTTTTCTGCTAGCAAGAGAAGCACTGGTTTTTCCCTACCCATCCACAGAGAAGAAAAAAAGCTGAGGACCTTCTCATTAGCAAAGTTCAAGCTGAGAGAAGGGATCATCTGAGTATCCTTTCAATGTGGAAAACTTCAAATAAAAACCAAGGAACTGAGGAACCTCTAAAAGAATGTTTTCTAATGATGTGTTTTTCAGTTGGAGTTTGGAGTAAAAGAATGGCAGAAGGAACCTCCTTTTGTTGAGCTAACTGATGTCGTGGAATAGCACAGAAATATTTTGGAAATACTAACCAGCCATTTTCCTTCACAGCCAAAGAAGGAAAACCCAAGGGAACTGTTGCTTTCCTAATTGTGGAAAAGTGCAGGAGTGCAACTCAAACATGCTTTTTCCATCTTCATTTTAATTGTACATTATAGTTTAAACTTATTTCCATAGTGTGCAAAACAGTAGAGAAATTTGAACTCTAGGTCATGAAAGAAATACACATGGATATTTGCAGAAAGTGTCTTCATTGGGTGCTGCTTCAGAGTATCATTTACATTTTTAAATTCCCCATCCTTAGGACAATTACTTTGTAGAAAGTGTGTTTCATCAAATATACTTAAAGTTTATAAAGTGTTCATTAGATATGTTTAAAAATAGTGTGAGAAAACCTGTTTCTATTGGCACTGCCATTTTATTTATCTTTTCAGACATGTTTTTGTTGGCATTTTCATCTATGTTTGGCCTCATTTTTAATGAACTTTTAACTGCTAAACAGTGGTTATCTGGGGCACAAGAATCAAAAGTAGTTACAGTTCCTCAGAGCTAAGAAGAATAGACAGAAGTACTGCTCAGCATTTTACACAGTAAGCTGTGGAACAATGATCTATAATTACCTCCTGTTAAAAACAGCAAAATAAGAAATATGCCAGTTTAGATTTGAAGTTGGCAGCAGTTCAAAAGATTGAGAGAATGAGAAATTGTGGAAATTCACTATGTTATTTTTCCCTTCATGCCTTTTCTGTGTGAGTTTTTTTGGTTGTGTGCAGATGCTCAAAATTTATTTGCTCTAGAAGCTCCATCTTCTATTCCCTCATCATTAACAGTGGTAGCATGAAACCAATAAGAGAGGCTCAAAAAGATGTCAGTTGTCATTATTCTAGACACCAGGCAGAACACCTTTCAGCCCAACTTAGTAGTTACAGACAGTTCAAATAGATGTGAGGAACAAGGAAGCATTAGCATCCTCGTTTTAGAGATAGGGAATTAAAATAAAAAGATTGCAAGCGTGTGGCTCATCTCCCTGACTTTAGCCGCATGCAAGTTAGATGTTTAATACTGAGCTAGTTGCTTAAGTTCCTTCCTTAGTGGAGACAGATAGCCCTCAGTGATTTATCCCATCTGTCTTAATAATCTGTATTAGAGTGGGTAGAATGAGTTATCCTTTGGTAAGGCTCTTGTTCTATCTATCCACTGACTATAAGGGAAGCCAAAGGTGAAAATTCCTCCAGCCAATTCCTCCTTATTGGTGGTAATGATTAAAACGAGCATGACTGAAACCCCAGATCTTCATGAACCAGTCTTGATCAGTCTCAGAAGCAGATTGGCCAAACTCTGCTTATAAGGTTTTTCTAAACCTTCAGATGCAAATTTTAACCATTCTTCAGTCCAGAAAGAAACTGGTTGGATGGTCGGGCTCAGCAGGTAGTGGCTGCTGGTTTGTGGTCTTCCTGGAGGTCAGTAACAAGTGGGACCTTGCAGGGGACCTGTCCTGTTTAACATCTTTGTCAATGACCTGGAGGAGGTGAGGGAGAGAGAGGGCATTCTCATCAGGTTTGCAGATGACAACAAAGTGGGGTTAGGGGAATGACCACCTGGTACACTTGCAGGACTGCCATTCAGAAGGATTTAAGACAGGCTGGAGGAATGGGCCAACAGGAACAATATGAGATCCAACAAGAGCAAATGCAAAGTTGTGCACCTGGGATGGCAAACATGAAGCAGCAATGTGCCCTTGCAGCAAAGAAGGCTAGTGGTACCCTGGGCTGCATTTGGAGGAGTGTTGCCAGCAGGTCGAAGGAGGGGATCCTTCCCCTCTATTCAGCACTGGTAAGGCCACACTGGAGTGCTGTGTCCAGTTCTGGGCTTGCCATTACGAGAGACACAGACATACTGTAGCAAGTCCAATGAAGGGCCACAAAGATGATTAAGGGACTGGAGCATCTATCCTCTGAGGAAAAGCTGCGAGCCGGGACTGTTCAGCCTGGAGAAGAGACAGCTCAGGGGGAATCTCATCAATGGGTAGAAATACTTGAAAAGAGGGTATGAACAAGATGGAGCAAGGCTCTTTTCAGTGGTGCCCAATGACAGGACAAGAGGCAATGGGCACAAACTGAAACACAGGAGGTTTTAGCTGAACATCAGGAAACGCTTTTTCACTGTGAGGGTGGCCAATCACTGGCACAGGTTGCCCAGAGCAGTTCTGGAATCTCCATCTTTGGAGATGCTCAAAAGCCATCTGTATGTGGCCCTGTGCAACCTGCTTGAGCAGAGGGATTGGACCAGTTGACCATCAGAGGTCCCTTTGAGCCTCAACCATCTTGTGATTCTCTGAAAAAACCCTGTAAGTGATTCAGGCCATGGCCTGACTGCTTGGGGGGCAACTCTGCTGAATAGGCCGTGGGGGTCCTGGTGGGCAGTGAGTTGAGCCTGAGCCAGCAGTGAGCCCTGGCAACAGGGATGGCCAACAGCATCTGGGCTTGTATGAATAGGAGCATGGCCAGTTGATTTGGGGTAATGCTTATTCCCCTTTACTTTGCACTCATTAGACCTCATCTAGATTAGGATGTCCAGTGTTGCCCCCAGTCCTCCCCTTGCAACACATAGATAAACTAGAGCAACTTCAGTGGAGGCTGCAAGTTGATTAGGGCTGGAGCACATGCACTGTGAGGAGGTTGAGGGAGCTGGGCTTGTTCAGCCTGCAAAAGAGATGGTTTCAGAGGGACCTAACAGCAGCCCCCGGTGCCTACAGGGACAGTGTCAAGGAGATGGAACTAGTCTCTTCACAGTGGTGCATGGTGGAGGATGAAGGACAATGTCGTAAGTGGAAATGAGAGAGGTTCATACCAAGTATGAGGAGAAACCTTTTCCCCACAGGGACAGCCCAGCAGTGGAACAGATTGGCCAGAGAGGTTGTGCAGTCTCCATCCTTGGAGATTTTCAAGAACCACGTGAGCAACCTTGTCTGACCCTATAGCTGACCCTGCTTTGAAGACAAGGTTGGGCTAGAGGCCTCCTGGGGTTCCTTCCAACCTGAACAAGTCTGCGACTCTCAGCTGATGATGCAGTCTGACTTCTTCATGCCCTTTCTTCTCATCAAGGCCAACAATGTCAGATGTTATGAGGAGAGGAGCTGAGAACAAAACTGAACACAGCATTACATCAGTCTCCTGATCTACATTGTCCCTGGGTTACTGAATGCTCTGCTTAGTTCCACTTGCCACACTACAGAATAGATGTAGGAGAACCAGGGAAGACACAGAAGAGAGCACTGTGAGGAATGACTAAATAGGCTAGGTTCTGCAACTTGAAGAGAGATGCAGGGTCTGGATGCACTATAGGCCTAGGAAGTGATGATTACTGAGGAGATGCTAAAAAAGGAATGATTAGTCACTGTTTCTTGGAATACAAGAAGTAGAGAGCACTCAACAAATTTATCAACAAAATTATCAGTCAGCAAGTTTAAAAACAAACAAGACTTGTTCACAACATTGTGAAAGATTTTGTGGAGGCCGAAAGTACAAGTAGATTCAAGAAGTGATTAGATGATTTCATGGAAAATATATCCATTGGTACACAGGGATTTGAGTGAAGCTGTCACCTCAGGAAGTTCTTAAATGGCTGTTTGCTGGAGGTCAAGAGGACATGTCAGGAGAAACTTCAGCCTATGCATGGCCTTGGTTGTGCCCCTGTTCATCTGCTGCTGTCCACCATAGAGGAGAGTCCTGTGCTGGATGGACATTGGCCAGTCTGACAGTTCTTATTACTACCACACCAGCAGTGAACATAGCCTGCTCCTGCTCTCCGATGAGGGTGGATGAAATGGGCAGGTAGAGGAAGAGACACCACAAGTTCTGAAGGAAAAGGAAGTCATGTGAGAGAAAGGCACTGAATTAGGAGACCACACCTGTTACTGACCTGGCACTGCTGGATAGCTCCAGACTAGCAATTTTTTTTTTTCTTTTTGTGCCACATTATCCCCATCTATAAAATTAGTCTTTTTGAATCTTTGGGGGGTTATTAGCATTAAAATATTAGTAAATATGAAACACAGGAGGTGCCATCTGAACATCACGAAACACTTTTTTCACTGTGAAGGAGACCGAGCACTGGAAAAGATTGCCCAGAGAGGCTGGGGAGTCTTCATCCTTGGTGATACTGAAAAGCCAGCTGGACATGCTCCTGGGCAACCGGCTCTAGGGCACCCTGCCTGAGCAGGCAGGTTGGACCGGATGACCTCCAGAGGTCCCTTCGAACCTCAAACACTCTGTGGTTCTGTGATTCTGTGAAATAGCAATATTAGTAAATATTAAATATAATTAAAATGCCAGGACTATTCATGTTAAACAATTGAACCTGCCTGGAGGTTCAACAATGTGCCTGAGAAAGAAAGGGAGCCACTGTCTGTTTTTAGCCATGTTTTTTGACATGACCAATATTGCAGTGCTCTGTGTAACCTACTCTTTTATGAGGATTGTCTTGCATTGTATTTGGATGCTTCTTGAGGTACACTTGGGTGGAATCATAGCTGCCATCCACCAATGTCTTCTTTAAAATGTCTCAGCAGGGCAGACTACTGCTAAGCAAGTATATTAGATGACTAGATGGCCACCTTATACTGAGAGACAAATGCTGCATTTATACAACCATATCTTCCTCTCCAGCACTCTGGGCACACAGCTACTTTCACTATCTATGTATTGTCACCAACTTCCGTATTTGGAGCTTTGTCTTTGTTCAGCTTTGATGCACTTATCTGGGCAGATGCCCATGGATGAGCTTACAAACACAGCTGTAACCAGACAGCATGAATTTTACCCCAGGGAGAAAACAGAAGTATTTGGTCTTCACGTCTCCAGCTGTGGACTCCTCAGTTTACACCTGTCCTTGACTGGTCTGCGCTGCAAACACCTTGACTAGCCACTGCAATGGTACTCAAGCCATGAGTGCAGTGTTGCTAATTTACCTTTCTTATTACATGAGTTTTGCAACCTCAGTACATAGAGTTGTCACACCTGGTTGCTTCTAAAACCAAAGTTCACGGGGGTAGCTCTTTATTATGCTGCAATCTATACATCAGATATCCCCAGGTGTACATACAGCATGCCCTTACTGCTGGCCAGTGTGGGCATTATGCAACAGTAGTGAGACTACTTTGCAGTTGGAAGAGTATATGGCAATGCTGGCTTATCCAAAATAACTAGATAGGAAGACAAAAGATACTATTTATTGCTATTCACTAACAGAATGAGTCCCTGAAACACTGCAGTTTTCCATTGTCCATTTTGTCAGATTTTCCAATGCCAGTTAACCTTTTAATTTTATTCTTCCCTAAACAGCAAGGGTCAGGAGGATGAGAGACAAATTCACTTTTATCTCAGGCTTTACCCCAAAGCAGTGTTACCATATGAAATAAATACCTTGGATACTAAGACATAGAGATTTGGGTCCAGACAAAAAGAAGATATAGACAAGATTTAGGTGTGTCTATGTGCAGCTGCAATTCTGGAAATGACTCTTTCTCTGCCCCTAAATTTGGAAGATTCAACAGGATTGTAGCTTTATTAATTTCAAAGCATTACTTACATACAGGCAGATATACATTTTTGTACCTACAAACACACACATATATATAAAAAGAGATACATATGAAAGGACTTGACAAACTTGAGCAGCATCACATTTGGTTCACAAAGAGTGGGAGCAGAAAGCAAGGGTCCCTTCCACATCAGGTCCAGTGTGGAGTCTCATGGCGTTCCCTGGCATGGAGTGAGCTTCCCACAGCAAAGAGAAGTAGCTGCTTTTCCCTTGAAAAGTTCCTGTATTTTACACAAACACATTAAGATTAGTTGGAATTCGTGTATTCTATGTGAAGTATATCTACCTTTTTTAAAAGCAAAGTTTCATTCTTCAACCATCTTCAATTTTTAAGATGTAAAATATATCGGGCCTGTGTGAGATGGCAAGCTGATGACAGCCTAACAAGACAATGTATAGACAAAGAGGGAAGAAGAGAGTTAAAGATAAACCCCGCTGTTTTTCTGTGTGCTTGACCCCATGCTGAGCTGTAATGTTTTTTTTCTTGCTTTAATCTTTGCTTGGTATCCCACTTGTTATTGTAACTTTGCCTAATTTTTCTCTCTCTTTTCTTTCTTTATGCTATTTCTTCATATAAATACAGAAAGCACAGCAGTAAGCATTAAAAACAGCGAGATCAGAATGACTTCAGCTGGCTTACAGCAGGGATGAATTTTCTCCCTTGCCATAGGCCAAGCAAAGGATAGAGAAGATAAGAGGAATGGATTTCTTTAAAGTAATCAGATGCAGACTTCTCACATTCATGCAGCTTTTAAGTCATCAAGACCACGGTGTTTATCTGTCCACTCTTTCTCATTGTCTGTTGCTCTCATGACCAATGCTTTGGTTTTCTTGAGACATACTTTATGTCACATTGAAATGACTGAGAGATGGTTTTCTTGGTGCAATTAATTGATTAGGAAATTAATACTAAACTCACAACTCTCTATGGCTTTACATGTTGCTTTGGAAAGCAGAAATGAAACTTTATGAAAATGGCACAGTAGCATTATAAACTTACCTGGCAGTAGTAGTTTCACAACTTGAAAAGAACAACAGCAGTGAATTAGGCCCTGAAGTTTAATGACTGGAGTAGGCGAGGGAGAGCAAGCACCCTTTGTATGCAAGCCAGGAACCGGTTGCCTTGACAGTCAGTGAAAGTCAGATCAAAAGGCTGTTTGAAAACCCTGGCTTTTAGAAGCAAAGATGGGAAACAACATCTTTCTTTTCTAGCTCTGGAGTTGGGAGATAGAGGAAACAATAGCTATTGTATAGACAGAGAGTTATTTGAATTCTCCCTGCTACCTCTGTGCACCTGATCAAACAGCCGGTGGTTGAAAGGCTGAGGTACCATCAGGCTTCCTGCCTGATATGAGCATGATAAAAATTGTTGCAGCTGAAACATCTAAGAGTACAAAGCTTAGAAAAAAACAGATCCCAGGGAGGAAAAGTGAGGCAACACAAAGAGTCGTAAGTTGGGACCCTGTCCTTCTGGCCTGCTCAGCCTTCAGAGGAAGACCAAGGGGAGGAGAGAAAATGGTTTTTCTCCAAATATCCCTTGGATAGGCTGTGCACAAGCAGTAAAAAAGACATACTTCCAACCCCACCTTTTCTTTAATACAGTCTTATCCCACTACACTAGTACATCAACCCTGTGTGCCCCTCTCCTGTTAACAACCCCCTCTCAGTCCAGGTTTCTACTCTCCTACCTGCTACCCTGGGATTCCTAACATACCCCAACCTTCCTCCCTCACTTCAGCAGCTGGGATCTCTTATCTCACCTCTCTCCACCCTTATTTTTCCCACGTCAGTACGTTTCCTACTTTTTCTGCCTCATACCTTCTCCTGCAGCCAGACCCAGGGTGCAGCCGCAGTATAGGTGGCCTCCTGCCGCAGGAGCAGGGTGGAGAACAGGGGTCTGTCCACTGTTGGCCTGCATGTGGGGGCACACCAAGCAACTCAACACAGCACTTGCCACCAAAGTGGTACACTAAACGCTAGCAATCTATGAACCAGCCTTGGAGATATCAAAAACCTGACTGGACGGGGTCCTGGGAAACCTGCTGTAGGTGACCCTGGGCTTGGATGAGACGATCTCCTGAGGTCCCTTCCCACCTCAGCCTTTCTGTGAGTATAAGCACTGAGCTCCATGATGAGAGGCAAGTGGAGGGAAATGAAACTAAATCTGCCCTGTTCAGAGTCATGAAGGTGGAGTTTGAACCACATCAGGGGGTGCCAGGCCTGTTCTCTAACCACTTGAGCACATTTGCTGTCTCAACGAAGTATCTGTGCAAACCTTGGTATATTTTTCCTCTGAGAAAAGGCAGACAGGAGAAAATATTACCCTCCCTGAGACACTTGGCCAAGGACAGTCCCCATGACCTAGGCTGCTGGGCTGCAGGAGACAGATGCAGGGGGACTGCTGGCTGGGGCGTGAGAAGTCACATGAACTGATGGAGGGATGGGAAATGGCAAGGGCATGCATGGGGACAGGTGAAAAGCTGAAAGCAAAATTCCAGTTCAGCCAGCATGTACAATCCTGACAATAAAATGTAAGTCAATACTGCATCTCCAGGGCAGCGTGGGAAAGCCATGCTACTGTCTGCATTCATTAGGAAAATTAACTTAAACATTCCTGCTATGAAAAATATATCCATTGTAAAGTGCAAAGGAGCAATTTATTTCAGTAAAAGAGCTGGCAATTCTATTTAAGGGGCTGTATATTTATATCCCCATTATAATCTGCTCTAGGTAAAATAGATAAAATTACCGCATTTTCACTAGGAATGTTGTCAAGACAACTTTAAGTGCAGCTATTTTGAGAAATTTGTAATACCATGCAATTTAAAAAGAGATGATTTAATATATTTGTACATTGTATCCTCTTCCTCAAGTCCTTTAGCCAGTCACAGAGCAATTTCAACTTTATAGCAATTTCAATGTTGAGAGCAGTTCTGGTTCTGTGTTAGCAGCAATGTGAAGTGCAGTGTGCAATCCCCACTAGTTCCTGTCACACCTGGGGAGGTGGCATGGCCAGCAGCCTTTGGCTCAGCTGGGGGACCACAGGGCATTCAGCAGGTCTGCTTTGCAAAGTCAGCCTTACAGGGCCTGCCTACCAGTTTAAGTTGTTCTTTTGCTTTTGATTTTCTTTTTATTTTTAAATCACTATGTTGGAGAGAGCATTTGAACACTTGAAAATTGTTCTTCAACAGGAGCCAAAAAAGAACAGCTGTACACTGCAGAAACAGTGAGGGGATATGTTTATCCTGGTGGCTTGGGGACTTTGAAAGGACTTTGAATGACATAAGGAGTTTTGGACATACCTAATGGGAATTATATAGAATGAGAATGTTTCAGATATTAAATCATTGCAACTAAATAAGGATGGATTAGACACAACTTTTTACAAATGCTTACTAATAAACTGCTGTTTGGAAGCATTAGTCTATTTGCCGTCACGCTGCTAGCAGCATTACCAGCCCTGTGAGCTCAGTCATGAGGAAGGTGACTGAAATAACTGACAGCCTGGCCTCAGATACTGATTGTTATTAGGTCTGGTCCTTTCATTTTGCTCTCACATTTTCTTTTGCACAGTCTGGCAATTAAGCCACCGCCCTGCTGACCCAGGTACAAGCCAGGGAATAAACTAAGGCAATGTAAGGTGCTGCTGTGCCATATAACTGCCTCACACTAGGGACTGGACTGATAGTGCTGTTTTCACAAGCAGAAATCATCTCCTTAATTCCAGTACTTCTCCGTCTTTAACAAATTGCATCAGCAGATTCTTTGAACAAAGGGACAGATGTTCATTGTGTGTCATAGCCCAGAGACAGATAACGTGGGAAAAAGAAGAGCTCTCCATCATTGGCCATGGGGGGAAAAGGCAATACGAATGCAGCTTGTATAACATGAGTTTCCCCAGACATCTGTAGCCCCTAATTCACTTCCAGTACCTAATGTGGGACTGTGGCTAGTGGAGGAATGCATTACTCTTCCGTGAGGATGCTGGGAAGTCAGGCAGGTGACCTGACCCTTTGTTTGCTTGGCTCTGGAAAGCTCAAGTGAGTTTACAGTGTGCCAAGCCTGCATATCACAGTCGTGCCAGCAGGTCTCCAGCTGCTCCTGGGTCTAGCAAATTTTGGCAGAGTCTTCCCTTTGCAACACAGGAGCATTTAGCTTAAGAATTATCGTAAGCCTTCTCTTCCTCATTTTGCTACTTAGTACTATCTAAGTCCTGATCTCTTCCAAATTGGATTATCCTCTTACTCTTTCTGGTGCCTCTGAAATCAATGAAGTCAATGTAGTGTAAGCGATGGTAAGACTGTACTAGAGAACATTAAAGAAATGCAATGGGTTTCCCATGCAAAAATAATGAACTAGTCTAAGTATGTAAGCCAGGATACAAAAAGCACAAGGCAAAAACAGATGGGGAAAAGAGTACTCAAAGTGAAGAGAGGTAAAAGACAGAGGGAAGGGGCAAGATAAAGTAACAGAAGTAGCAAGGATACAAGAAAACAACACACAAAGAAATACACAGTGTGCCCGCCTAAGAGAGCAGTGATCTAGAAACCACAAGGAAGGGAACAAAAAGAGGGAAGACAGTATGAAGTGAGGAGGATAGAAACCTTTAGGACAACTGAACAACAGAGAAAAAAAGTTGAAAGCTGAGAGTGTGGGAGGCTTTTCCATAAAAAAACAAGTACAGAAAAATGTAATGAAATCATGTGCTGAATTCATCCTGTTAGGCTCATTTTCTCAGCAGCAGTGATTACTGCAGCAACCAGCAATGGAGGAGCTCTCAAGGTCATCTCATCTGACTGCCTGCAGAGCAGAATGCTTCTCAGAGCCAATAGTGTCTTTCATTTACTTCTCCTGGCTTTTAATAATGACTAAATATAAACTGAGCTGTTGGCACTATAAGCTATGTTCTCAGTGAGCAGCAAAAGCCCGTGTTAGATCCTGAAAATAAGGGGTACAGTGTGGATGTGAGAGAGGTTGTAGGTTGCAGTAAGTGTGTTAGTGAGGACAGAAGTTACAATGATTGCCTGTTTCTAGAGAGGCAATTCCAGTTCGTCTGTCCTTTCACAGTTCACTTGAGAAGATGGGCCCCAAGGTGCTCTGCAAATAAACCTGGCTCTGTCGTAGCACCCAGTCCTCTAATGGGAGACTAGAGAAATTCCTCTGGTTTCTGCTCTTCGGTTTTCTTTGACCGTGGGCTGCACAGACTGAAATATGCACAGCTGCATGTGGTATGTTGTTGAATACACACCAGGATGCCTCGGACATTCTGGCTCCACTGCAGGTATTTCATTATATCAGTTTGAGAAACACTATTATAATGTAATATAATACAGCCCCAGTCTCATCATGCATCACTCCGTATGGAAAGTTAAACAACAGAAATGCTTAGGAGATCATTAACACCACAGAGCAAGTGATCTTGCCTGAGAGGAGAAATAAAACTTCTAACAGCCCAGTGACTCAAAGGTTTAATGCAAGTTTGTTGAACAGTGGATAGGAGCAATTTATCCTGAACCCAATGGGAATGATGTGCCACAGCTGAACACAGTGCAGAGTCTGCGGGCCCAGCTGTCTCACTGTGCTGAGCTTTCAGCTTGGGTAATGGTGGTAAGCTTTGGGGTTTTTTTTTCTTGGTCATCCTGTAAGTGCATCACTGACTGCATTTTAGAAGTTTCCAAGGTAAGGTAGAAATAGATCTAACCGTGGTTTAGATTTTTCCTGCTAAAAGTAGGCACATAATTGCACTTTCTGGGCTTCCTGTTTGCTTGGGCAATAGAAATTTCTGGATCAGAGCATGGCATTTAGCCATGTACTTCACTAGATGCAGCACATCAAACATTGCCTAACAAGACCGATCTTTTGTATGGGAACATTGCTAAATATAACGCAGCTTCTGTTGTTCTCCACAGTATGACACGATTAGCTCTATATCAGCTGGATATCAAGAAAACAAAGAGGCAGAGAAAGCAGACCCTATGAGAGAGCAGATCTCTCCCCAGGCCCATCCCCAAAAGGTGGGAGGGTGGGATACCTCATGTGAGGCCGTCAAGACATGGAACCCAAACCACTCACACGTTGCAGGTGCTTAGGTGCAGTGCTTTGGCAGCTCAGCTATCATTTTTAACAACCCCCAGGAGGGTGGTATCCCCATGTCAGCCTCTGCGCCCCAGGCCAGGAACAGAGGACGGCAGGAGGTGACCCCTCTGCTCAGGGGTGGCTGCACTGCCTACAGCCCTTTCCCCTGCACTGCAGGCACTGGGACATCTGTGCCCCAACGGAAGCGGAGGGACAGGGGCCAGCTGGCTCAACGTAGGCAACCACCAGCATGGATGTCAGTGTCTGAGCTGCTCAGTCTGTGCTTTCCTTGTAGCCAGCAGATACATAGTGAATATAATGAATCAGGCTAGGCTCTTTTTCGTCTCATCCTAGAATTGATGTCTAAAATGGTTCAGATGAAGGAAACACTGGCCACGCGTTTATCTCCCAAGTGACAGTATAGAGAAGTAAAAGGGTCTGGGCTCCTCTGTCTCCTATGAGGGAGTCTAGCTCAGCTGTAGCTGTGTACATTGTGGACATCTCAAGCTATCTGAGAGGAGCGTGCTGCCAAATGCTTTTTCTGCTCAGCTATAGCTCACAGGCCTGCTGATCACCACCCACAAATTTAAATCAGACACCCTTTTTCTAGCTGGGACAGCCAAGAAGTGAGCGAAGGAATGCAGGGAGCTTGGAATGGGATCCACAGGCAAAACAGTCCAAACTAGGGATCCCTCAAAAATGAGAGGAGAAATTTTTTGGTTTTTTTCTGGAGGAGAAGAAAGTCAGAGCACAGGGATCTCTCTTCCTCTCCCTGGTTTTGCTGCAAAGTAGGAGATGGGGGCGGGGGGGGAAATAGTTTATTCCTGTAGGCCGGCCACAGGTTAGTCAATACATTGAACCTGAGGTCCAGCTGACTAGGCTGTGTGTGGGTAAACCAGATGTAAAGCACTCAGCTCATGAAATAAGCATTTGTTTAGATACTTACTCTGTTTTCTGAGGGCGCTCAGTAAGCATCACTGGGTTGGCATTGCCTTAGATCTCAGCTGCCTTCTGCCTGGTTCAGATTGCAGCTTGCTAACACCCACCCCACACACCCCCAAGACCTTTTCTGGTTTATTATCAGGCTGGGGAGAATCTCAAATGTAGAAATTAGGCCAGTGTGCATTAAGCGAGTTTCCTACATAAAGCATGGTGCATTAAGTCTTGTTGCTGTGTCACTGGTTTCTGAAAGCAGCTAAAACGAAGCTCAAAACTGCCTCACATATTTTCAGTAGGAAATCATAAATTTTCCCTGTCGTTTTGGCAGCTCTCTTCCTCGTGTGCTCTCCCATGAAATTCTGTTTTCTGAATTGATTTCCATAATTTCTTTCACTGCGAACCTGACTTTCTGCTGTTGCTGGTTTCATGTATTTTACCACCCCACAGGAAAAGGTGCAGGGAGGTTGTTTGGTTTTTTTTTTTTTTCCTCCCTCCAAACAGAGAGCATTTATGCCAGTGTTGGAGGAGAAGCATCATGTCCTCTCGCACAACCCCTCAGGACTGAGGGCTCCTTGGAAGGCAGGTCTCTTGCTAAAGTTTTGGGAGCCTCGTGACTATAGACGAGCTTAGGTCTGTCAGATAGACTTTTCGGGCCCATCCTGGGCTGGGCATGTATTGCACGTCGCCTGTGATCTCCAGGGAATGAACCCGGTGATGCTTTCCCTCACCCTTGGGCAACCCCGTTCAGTGAGCTCTGGGCATCTCCTCTGTGCCGGGGGGGACCAGGGACAGCACTGACTGTAGAACGTGAAGATCAACTCGCTGCCCCTTCCCCATGCTATTAATGAAGAAGTGGAAACGGCACAGAGCTGGTATGTTCTGGTTTACCACGAGATGGTGGTAAATGCTAGCGCTGGGCTGGTGTCGGAGCATCGCCTGGCGAGCACCGGCTTTCTGTCCCTTCCCTTAGCAAAACCATACCGGAGTGACAGATTTATGCTGGGCATCCACAAATGCTGGCAATGTGCTCTACTTTCATTATAGTCTAATTTTCTCTCCTTCTGACTCCTTTACCTTTTTATGTTATTGTCCCTACCCTGCGTGTTCAGACTTACGCTCCTTATTTCCCCCTTTACTGCCATTCTCCCTGCTGCCAGATTCAGGGGTCTGCTGCAGAGGCCCCTGCCAGCCTCGTTTCTCACACTCGCTGTCTCACACCGTGCAGGGAAGAAAAGATGCCAGCTCTCACCAGTGGCTACACCTGGGGTTTGTTGGGGGCAAAGCAGCATTACCTGCAAAGGGCAGGCAGTGAGTCCATCTCACAGCCCTGGCTCCCCAGCGCTCTGGCACAGGACTCTGGAGGGAATAGCCATCTTACAGTAAGTGCCTTCTTAATATGCATTGACTATGTTAGAGCAGCCACTGCATTACAAAAGCTGTGCAGGCAAGCTAACTCCGGTTTGAAGCTTCATTATAAACTGCACAGAAAGATCTGGGGTTGACTTTTTCACTGCAATGAAAACCAGTACGCCCCTTCTGCATTTGCAGTTTAATGTGGAAAAACATGGAAGAATGGAAAGAAAAAACCACCAGTCCTTACACCCAAACACATGTGCAGTCCCCTGTATGTTGGTGTTCCCTGCTGCGGGCACGCAAGGCACGTGCTGCCCGCAGTCCCACGGGCAGACGCCACTGCCGCAGTCAAGGAGCATGCTCAGCATCGGCACAGTCTTGCTGCTGAATAATAAAGACCCCTTACAATTCTAACCCCTTAGCTTATAAACTGTAATATCTTTTCCAGTCCTTCTGTGTAGCTCAGTGTAGGAGCTTCACTCATGTAAGAATTTGGTGTGAAATGTTACAAAAACCCCAGGTAGCCCAGATCACTGCAGGGGCCCAGGGGACGGATGGAGAGTCGGATCAGACGGGGCGTCCAGCCCCAGGGTCCTGCCTCCAGAGGAGGCTGAGCTTGCAGGGACAGGGTGTCACCCACTGGTGACAGATGAGTTTGAGTTCATTTGCACAGGGAAAAGTAGCTGGTACCCCAGTGCTCATTGCTGCAGCCTGGTCGGTGATTACTTCAGAGGTGACACAAAGGCAAGTTTCCCATGGCAGAGGAAAGGAGGGAGGGAGCCCCACAGGCCTGTGCTAGCCAAGTGCCTCAGGAGTGGATATGAGCAAGGGGGAGGCTCGTGTCAGGCAACCTGTAAGACAACATCCACACCACATGTGTCAGGCCAAAATTCTGGGGTCTAATCCAAGATGCTGTCTGAGCCGCTGCTGTTGTGAACAAATTAGGTACTAACAAGCACTGGACAAGCCTCTCAGCTCATACGTGCTGCCTCCTGACCGAGGCCTCTGCTGTTTGTGTGAAGCTGCTCCTTGGCTGTGTTCCTGTGCAAACTCAACAGAGTCACTTAGATGGCAGGTGGTGTAAAAGGGCCTCTTTGAGCTGGAAGAGAAGGACATGAGACTTGGCGGAGTGCTGGGGTCTTACAGCCCTGCCTTTCACAACTGACTCACACAGCATAAAGATGCAAACTCCAGCTGCCCTGGCAGGCCAGCTGCTTCTCTTAGGGGCTACGGAGGATGCTGAAACCCCCCAAACCTGAAACCCCATGAGCCTGAACATACACGATATGTGGCTGTTGCTGAGCACGTAGTACTGGCATACTGTATGACCGAGGAACTGTGTGCTGCAGGGTCCGCTTAGTGACAGAAGTCTTTTTTTCTTTTTAATTAAGGGCTGCATTCTTCCCCCCAGCCTTAAGTCTTGTGTTTCTAATGCATTTTAGAATCAAACGATCAAAATTCTTCCAGCAGAGGTTAATAGTACCAGCCAGCCAGTTTGGTTATAGCAACACTGACCTTACCTGGGTCACTCTGAGCACTTTAGAGACACGTCGGTACTGGACGACGAAGGTATACTCAGGGAAAGCTGTTAGAAATTAATACTCAGTGAACAAAATACAGTATTTACGTACATGAGGAAGCAAAACACTTAGATATTCTGTACATGACTTAGCTACTCTCTGCTTCAGCCCTTTGGTTTAGTTAAACCTTTATAACCTCACTTGTATAGCCAAGCTGTCTTGGCACATTATTGGGTTTGGCTCAAGTAGCCAAACTTCATTACACAGAAAGCAGAATCTGAGATACGTGCAGTCATAAAATGGATTCACTGAAGACACCCAGTTAAAAACAAAGGCTGAGCCAAATCTGGTCTAAACCACAAACAATCCCACATCAATCCTTGAGTCCAAATTTTCTCAGAGTTCAAGGCTGAGAGAGGGAAAGATACAAGTTACATACATGGCTGGTAGTGCAATGTATGGTTAGGACTACCCAACACATCTTGCCATCTCAATCCTGGGTTCAATTGTGCAATTTTTTTTTTTTTGTCCAATCAGCAAATATTTACACCAAAGCTTTCCTTGCCAGGTGTGTGTTGAAGTTTTTCTTCAAAATTTTCAGCCAAAACAGTTCCACATTTCTGAGAGCATCCTTTTTCCTTACCCTAATCATGGCCAGGTTTAAGGCAAACAGAAGTCCACATCCCTTCCCAGTACTCTGGCAATCTTCTTCAAAAAGCTGTGGTGCTTTTTTTTAGTGGAAGAGGGACTTGGAACTGGACAAAAAAGTAACCTTACTGCTGAGATGGACTTTTTCTAATCTTAGTGAAAAGTCTGTCTCTGGTTAATTCATAAGGCTTTGGAAAAGAAAAAAAAAACAAGCCAGCTGTAGTTCACACATGCTCGCCAGAGGCCAGCTAGAGTTTGCAGGCTTCATTCCCTGGTGAGTTCATGGGACACGCTCCAGGGTCTGGAGCAGGACTTCCCTAGCAATTGCAATTCCTAACTGCTTCAGGCCAGAGCAGCTCTAAATCCAGATACTCGGAGTCGAAAGCATGGATTTTTAAATTTTTTTTTTTTAACCTGTTTGTTTCCAGGCTACCTGAAGGACATCAGCTGAACTGCATTCAGAGGAGGTAAGACATGCAACTTGAGGAGATAGTTTGGAAAAGCAGACTCAGAACAGACAAAATGAACCCTAGCAGAGAGCTGGGGTGTCCCAAAGTGCATGGAGACTGGGGGAAATCAGAGGACAGAGAGGAGACTGAGGCACGGCAAAGCGCTGAGTCTGGCAAGGCCACTGGGAAACAGCATGCAGGGAAAGGATGTGCGGGTCTCATTTCATCTCTTTGCACATTATTCAGAGTTCACTTAGAAACACTTGAGCTCACTCAGAAGGGCTTCCAATACCTTACTGACTGTATGTTAAAAAACCCTGGTTACAAAGACAGAATCACACATTTGCTCCTGATACTGTCATGGTGAATGTTATAAAAGAAAATCTCCAAAATGTCACAAAACAAAGTGCTCATTGAACATCCACGAAATGCAAGGAAGGGCATTACCATCATATTACAAACACAAAAACAGAGCCTGGAAGTATTTCCTGATTATTCAATCTGAGAAGTACATTTGCTCTACCAGGAGACTGCTGTATAGTGGTATGTGGAGGTACTTTTTATGTTCCTGTTGCCTTCTACAGCAGATGCAAGTCTTAAATTCTTTTGCAAACTAGCCTTAATTTAAGTCAGGCATCTAAGGAGTATGGGGTGCAAAACCCATAACTGTGTGTGGAAGAATTTGGCCTGAGCTGAGGAAGTAGAGAGAGGCAAGAACCTGCAGCCTGGCAGACCCTTTTTCAATTATTCTATGGTATCATTTGATATCAAAGTTACTCCAAACTTTGAGGGTTTGGGAGCACTCCTTCCTTTCCAGGATCTCATAAAATTTGGAGAGGGTTTTTCTTGTAAAGCTTCAAATTTGTCCTACTGAAAAAAAAGAAAGAAATGCAAAGTCTCTCTTCAGCTGAGCCTGGTCTGGCACCTGGAGATGCTGCCTCTGCCAGTGGTGCTGCCAGTGCCCACCGCTTGCTCTGAGATTCCCTGTTTAAACAGGCACTTTGTCATCTCACCATGACCACAGCTCCACCCGTTTGGCTCTCACTCCCAGCTTCTGCAGGGCTTGTTGATGGGCAACCTAAGTTTTATTCCTGTGACCAGCATTCTTGGTGCTGGTACGTGTCCCTGCTCACACCTTTGCTTTTATACATGTAGCGCTGCCAAGAATAATTGTTAGTTTTAAACTAGCTCCGAAAGCAGCAGCTGGCTTTTCAAAAGGATGCAGAGGATGAGCTAGCGACAGCAGCCGGTTGGCATTTCCAGCCCTGTGGTGCAAAAGGCGATGTGTTTTAAGTATTGTGACTTCTTGAATCTCTCGTTATCTTGTCACAGAACAGGAATACAATTGACAGTATCAGGATATGTACACACAATCTCTTACTACTTTTTAAACATAGAAAACAATACCATAACCTGTGCTGGCAGGAGTACTATTAGCTACGCAAAATTATTTGTCAGCTCTTTGGAATACCTTTCCTTTTCTGGACAATAGACACACCATTTCTTCAGCAATTTCTACTTTTCTGTCTTTAAACAGCAGTGTGGATTCTGTTATTCACCTATATTTATTTCACTCTTGTTAGAAAAGCAGGCAGGCCTATGACTGCAATCAAGTCCTATCTGCAAGTGCCTGGTTCCACAAAGAAGTAATTCTGCATTTTAATTTATCCTCCCTGGCTATAAAAAACTGCATGTTTTTTAAAAATCTTTTCAACATTTGTCAGTATGTGACTATACTAATGCAATCCTTTGTGGTCAACAGGAATTTATTAGAGCACCTTGAAGTCAAACCAACTTTTTTTATACCTCATGCGACAAGAAGACTTCTTAGTTTATCAAGCCAAAAAATGATCATAGATTATACAGATTAGAGGAAAATTTTTATAGTCTCTTTATCACACAAGACTTTAAAAGACTTGGGTGCAAACTAATGTAAAGGCAATGCCATTTTCTGGACCTATCAAGTTTCTGCTCAAAGTGCAATGCTAGACTATAGGAGATGCAAATGCCTGCTAAACCATCAGTGAAAACTTAACCAGGGACTGTTATGCATACAGCTTGAAAAGCAATTTAAATTAATACTTCCAGTTCAGGTTTCAGCCTTGAGAACTCTGCCTATTCATTTATTTTTGCCTAACTATGTTGTACAGTATTTGATACTTTTGGGGATCATTATAGTGTTAACTCTCCCATCTTGGCCAACTGCAAATTAAATTCGCTCCAGCTCAGTTTCCCCTGTGGTCCCAACTGAATGAAATAGTTGCACAGCTGAGTAAGGCCAGGGGCTGGCTGCATCCAGGAATTCAAAACTGCATTGGCAATTTCAGCCTTCGTGGGTGTCTCTGAAGAGGACAGGGAAGGAGGGTATTGGTGTGGGACCACAACAGGGATAGTGGTGACAAAGTCTGGTAGAGCCCATGATGTGCCAGGCTCACTCCTAACATGAAAAGGCACTTCAAAATTATGGCACTTTAGAGCACAACCCTTCCTCATTTCCTCATTTTGTAACAACAGCCTGGAGGCTACAGCTGCCTGCGCACTGCTGTGAGCTCCTGGGGCCATCTCTAGTTCCACCTTGTCCCTAGGACAGTTGTGGTTTGAGCCCAGACGGTAACATAGCACCAGGAAGCTGCTCACTCACTCCTCACCCCTCCGCCAGCCCCAGTGGGATGATGAGGAGAAAATATACAGAAAGACTCGTGGGTTGAGACAAGGACAGGGAGGAGTCACTCACCACTTATGGTCACGGGCAAAAGACAGGCTCAATTTGGGGAAGAAACAAAATCAATTTAATTTACTACAAATCAAATCAAAACAAGGGCATTAGGAAGGAACACCAAACCTCAGAACACCTTCCCCCCACCACCCCCCCCCCCTCCTTCCCGGCTTAGCTCCATTCCCAGTTCTC
>VYZV01004659.1:4267-20151 GCA_013401275.1 Pandion haliaetus | reverse complement strand
AAAAAAAAACAAAAAAAAAAAAAAAAAAAAAAAAAAGTTTTTATTTTAGTTGCGATACAGCTGGGATAGATGCAACTGAGCTGCTGCAATGCACCAAAAAGTAACGAAAATTCAACATGAATATCAGAAGAATAAATATATACCCTAAATTAATCTCTGTAAATACATTCACAGGTCCACTTAAGACACCCTTATGCATAACTCATACTTCATTGAATCTGCAGATAGAGATGGATGTTAGTTCACGGGGAAAGCAATTTATCATATGACTCGGTTTATCTGTCATTATTCCAGCGAAAATCAGTAGCAAATTTGAAAATCTACATTTATTTTCCCCAGACCAACCACACAGAGGCTTAAGTCACAAATTCTATTATTTCCAATGTTCGATCAATAAGGCTTTATTTACACTTTTTTACTATAAAGTCAGGAAAAAGTTTGGTGCAATGTGCAAGAAAAGACTGCACATTTCACTGATTGGAGGCTAACATTTGCTTATGGTTTAACGCTAACCCACAGGCAGCCAATTAAAGTCCCATATATCCATGTTTTTACATAAAGTTTCCTTCCAGATTCTGTCAGAAGCATACTAGCAGTCAGGCCACCTAAAAACAGCAAAGATGGCAAAGTTTTCTTGAGGCTTAGTTTGGAATGAACACTTTTCCCAGGGAACTTATTTCTTCTTTTAGAATCCTTTGCATCATAAAACTCTATTAGTAACCTACAAGCAGACAAAAGGAGATGGTCAGTTATACATTAGCGTAAGAAGTTTTAAGCAACTTACTTTCACCCAATAACTGCTTCTAATCACACATGATTTAACAAATGGTTTCAAAATACATAGCAGCTGAACTGTAACAAGTTTAAGCAATCAGTATGCCATAAGAATATGATGCATTCGAAGTAACGTTGCATGGCAGAGGGCTCAGCCTGAATCCTTGTAAGCAATAAAAGCAGATTTTCCTTGGGGACCAATTTTAACACTGAATATAAAAGTTGAAAAGAATCTTTTTCATTCAGCATTTAGCAGATAAGCCCAGCGTACTGGCTAATACCATAGGACAAGGTAGCACACAGTTAATCATTGAACACCAGAGGGGGGGAAAGTATCTTCATAAAATAAACTAATAAAAAATGAGAGCTCACAAGACACTAAATATTTTGGAAGCCAAACATGCAAGAGTAAAATGCTACACCACTGGTGTACTAGTAACTTTTTTCCTCCTATTTTTCAAAACCATTAATAAATGGATTTGAATATTCTGGGCTTTTAAGTATCTCTATTGACCTGACAGACTGCTTTGGTCTCAGGAAAGATGTTCCAGTCAACAGGAGTCTACAATGAGACATAGATGATCAGGGTTCAGTTTTGCTGGTCTTCACCAGAAGACTACTTAAGGGACACTGGACAGCCTTTTATTTTATGTATCAGTTCCTTGTCTATAAAAGGAAATTCAGACTTTCTTCCTCTCAAAAGTGAAGAAAAATTACTCAGTGATCCTAAACTTCTAAGACACTTTACTAACAGTGCCACATTTACAGATAGTCATGTTAACTTCTACATGGATTCAAAGATCACAGAACAAATTAACACATTTTTTACTTTCATGGAGTGTAAGACTGGCAGAATAATTTTAAAGCAGAACATACCTGAAGAACCAGGGAATTTCTATCTCACACAATGTATTCAAAGATTTAGAAAGCAAACAGATTCAGCTCCCTAAAGCTGGACTTCAGACGTGACAAATTAAACCATCATCTCTCAAAGAATACCTAAATCACACATCTAGGCACAAAGTCCTTCTGGAGCACAAGGGCCCCCAGGATCTGTTGCATATGCTCACTAGTAACCTTATCTGGAGATGCTGGAAGGCGCCAGGCACTTTAGTTCTGCCATGATTCAAAGATGGACAGATGAAACTTCTATTTCACCTTATTTCCCAAGTGAAGGTAGGGATCTGGTGGTTACTTCTGTTTTTATCCAACTGCTGTCTGATGGAAGATATATAAACAATTTTGGCAGAAGAGATTAGACCAAGACCTGCCCCTTTCTAACTTTAACCTAACACTGATTCCAAAGCTAGAATCAAACTGCTTTTTGCTTGCTTGCCTACCGCGGGCAACTTATAGTCCTGGCTGTGCATGACTCAGCTACAAGAAGATAAATGGAAAGTATTCAGATGAATATGAGTCTCGCCTGGAACATGGACTTGCAGCTCTCCAGTCTAAAGAAGGTTTAAAACCCAGGAATCCCAACCTCCTGAGCAAAAGGTTTAACCACAAGGATATTATAAAAAATATGCACAGGANGTAAGACAGCTTCTTGAAACAGAAAGTTCTGCATATTGCTACTCACTTATCCTTTATTTCAAAACGTTCATGAAGCCACCTTCTCATATACATCTGCTCTTCTGGAATGTCCTTCAGTTCAATTCGATCAATGAAAATATGAACTCTTGGGCATTCCTTGCAAAGAAACTCTAAAAAGAGAGCAAAACAACAGGACTGAGTTACAAAAACAGTGTATGGCATATATTTGTCTAAAATACACTGAAAATCTGACCTTGTAGCTGTAAGTGCCTTGGAAGCCTAACTTCAGTTCTCAAAAGCCTCCCCTCTTTATGTTCAGATCCTGAACACTTCACTGAACTTAGAACCCATCTAGCCTACACATTTTTGAAATGGTGGCCCATTATCATGTGCAGCATGGAAAAAATGTCCTAAAATGCACCCTGCTAGCTGTAAAATGTTGTGCTTGAAAATGTTACACTTCTACCTCAGCAGCAATCTACTCATTCTGTAGTGTGAAATGCAATAACTTTGATGTCATCAAGTTATCCAGCCTGCAATTTTGATTAAGGTTAGTAATCCTCTTTGCTTGTCCTTTTTGAAATCTAAATTTTGTTTGCTCCTGGATGACGAAACCAGAATTACAGTGATTTCCCAAAGTATCTCCAGAAGGAAGTGGGCTTCAGTTTAAGTAATAACCTATAATTAAAAAGGATAATAGGGCAAAAGACTCAGAACAAAATGCTGCTTTCCATTTTGCATTCCTTCATTTTTCTTCTGTCTTACAAAGCTTGAGACAGCCCTATTGCAATCCCCCTCCCCCATTTCCTCTATTTGTCCCTAGAAAAATTTAGCAAGCAAGCGTTAATTACAAACAAAACTCCATTACTCAAATAGCTGTATGGGATTTCTTACAACTAACAAGTGGTAAAAATACTGTACATGGGATGAAAAACCCACCAGTATTTGTGTATTAGTAATGATTTGCACTTATCAGTAGCAAAAGGTATTACAGTAAACATAGCATCCCTGTACAAAGAGATGCATGATGTGAGGATGGAAACCCTTAGAGATCTGGGCAATCTTCGTATTTGGAAAAGGGACCAGAAGTGCCTTCCTACAATACAGAGAGGCAACAACTGTAGCACAGACTGGGTGGTCCCTTCAGGTTGTTGACATTTTTTGGACAGCAGTGCAAATGTACATTAAGACTTTGACCCATAACTGTTAAGGGTATCTTGAGGAGTGACTGTGCAAAATAATTGTTACTGCATGTACATCTTTATTATTGTCTGCCAAAGCAGATATCCCCCTATTTGTTTTTCTTCTTTACAAGATTATTGATTTTTAAAGACTTTGCTGTAAAAGCAATCCTTATCATATGCTAGAAATTGCCTTAAAGAATTTTAAAAGCCTGCTCATGCAAATGTGTTTCTGTGCTTGTAGAGGGGGAGGGAAGGAGAAGAGATAAAGAGATCAGTAAAGCCTTATAGCATTTTGATACAGAAATTTCTAAGGTGCTGTGTACAGTTTCGTCTAGTCCTCCGGCAAAGAGACCCCTTCACTGAACTGCACTGTAGCATAAAGGGAGCAACATGGCCCACGCACCATCAACTGAAGAAATGGCTGAGGGCTCTAACCGGGAACAAGTCCACCTCTTAGCCATGGAATAGCAAACACAACTGTCGCTAAAAAGTTTCTGGTAAAACCGTCTCCTAGCTACAGCTATTAGATGGCAGGCAAGTTAAGTATTTGGAGTCCAGAATGATGGTATGTATAGACATTGTCTTCAGGTTTATGTGTAATGCTTTTGCTACCCACAAAGAAATCTGTTCATGTATCCAAAAGCAGGTTTTTCCTCTTGCTTTTACTGGGAAGAAAGGATTTTCCAGGACTGTTTCTCTGATGATACTATCCAGGCCACTATATAAAGGTCATTCACTATATGAGCACCTAAAAGCATACTATTAATATTTTAAAATGACAGATGCGTTATCCAAGTCTTAAATGCTTATAATATTCACTGATGTACAAATCCTCTTTTTGAGTGGCATTACCTATTAAGTTGAACAGTCTAAAAATATGCAAAAACATGCAAAAAAAAATCTAGAAAACAAATGCCTGGAAGCCAGATGATACGGTCTTTTTTGTACTAGACTCCTATAAAAAGCATCTATGCTATGCATATTGAGCTAGGGCTGAAGATATAGCTTAAAAAGATGTTTGAAACATTCTGTGCATTGTATAGCATATGTTTCTTTTGCTTCATAGCACATAGGTTGTTCTGTATAGGAACAAACAACTCTTTCCTGATGTTATTTATAATCTCAGTTATAAATTATCAGGGAAATTTATAAACCAAGCAAAATTCTAAGTTAGATGAGATAGCATTATTAATAGCTATATGCTATTTTTAAAACTAATGTTACGCTACTTAAATATCTAAGTGTTGCTGCTGGTTTTCTACCTTACGCCGAAGTTCCAACGCAAGTTGACTTACTACTTCCCACACCAGGCTTCTTCAACCAGTCTAAACTGAGTCCCCATATGTGAAGATCCTAAAACTTAATCTTAATTTCCCACCTTTGTAAATCCCAATGCTCTTCACTGCCTTTCCTCTTCCTTGCAGTTTGAGACTTAGTACAGCCTCACCGAAGGCTGTGTGATCTCCAACTGCAGGTGCTCCCCAAGAGAAAGGGTCATGAGTCCCGCTGTTTTGGGTTTGTGTGGCGGGGTTTTTGGTAGTGGCGGAGGGGCTGCAGGGGTGGCTCCTGTGAGAAGCTGCTAGAAGCTTCCCTGGCTCCAAGTCAGACCCATCTCTGGGCAAGGCCAAGCACATCAGCTGACGGTAGTAGCACCACTGGGAGAACAGATTTAAGACGGGGAACCTGCAGCAGGGGAGGAGACTGGAATGTGAGAGGAAGCCCTCTGCAGATACCGAGGTCAGTGAAGAAGGAGGGGGAGGAGGGGTGCCTGAGGAGGCTGATGCCCCTACAGCCCGTGGTGAGACGGCAGGCTGTCCCCCTGCAGCCCAGGGAGGTCAGTGGGGGAGGAGGTGCCCACCTGCATCCCAGGGAGGACCCCACACCGGAGCAGGGGGATGCCCCCCAAGATGGCCGTGACTCCATGGGAAAGCCCACGCTGGAGCAGTCTGTGACTAAAGGACTGCAGCCACGGAAAAGACCCGCGCCAGAGAAGTTCGTGAAGAACTGCAGCCCATGGGAAGGCACCCATGCCAGAGAAGTATGTGGGGAACTCTCTCCCATGGGAGGGACCCCATGGTGGAGCAGGGGACAAGTGAGGAGTCCTCCCCCTGAGGAGGAAGGAGCGGCAGAGACAACGTGTGAGGAACTGACCCCCAACCCCCCTCCCCAGTTCTCCTGTGCTGCCAGGAGGCGGAGGGAGAGAGAACCGGGAGTAGAGTTGAGCCGGGAAGAAGGGCGGGGTGGGGGGAAGCTTTGGTTTTACTTCTCAGAATCCTTGTTTTGATTTGATTTGTAGTAAATTCAATTGATTTTGTTTCTTCCCCAAGTTAAGCCTGTCTTTTGCCCATGACCATAAGTGGGGAATGATCCCTCCCAGTCCTTGTCTCAACCCATGAGCTTTTCTTTTTATTTTCTTCTCCTCATCCCACCAAGGGGGAGGAGTGAGCAAGTGGCTTTGTGGTGCTTTGTTACTGGCTGGGCTTAAACCACAACACCCTCCCATTGATTCAAGGCCATTTTATTCAAAGCCTGGGCATCCAGGACATCCGCAAATGACATTGTAATGCATGCAATCAAGCTAGTCAGGGAATATGACTAGTCTTTAATTATCCAATTCATGTCAGGGTTTAATGCAACTAATCTAATTTTTTTTTTTTTTTAGATGCACAATGTCACCGCAATCACATAAGAACACCAGTGGGTAAGAACAACATACTGAGAGGTTGTTTTTGAGAAGAAACAGCCGGATTTTATCACCACAACCTCTAAAGGTTTGCGGTGCTCCCATGACCCTTAATTTCATATTAGCTTAACTCCCAAGGGACTTCTGTAATTAAGCTAAGAAACAAAATTTTATTGAAGCAATTTATTATGTGCAAATTACATCCAACTTCAGGGACACTAGCCCTTAAGGCCAACATCTGACAGGCTTTTCAGATCCCTAAATGTGGCAGAATTTGTTATAATTAACAGCAGGAAGAAGCAAGCCTGAACTTTCCTTCAAAAGATAAAACGTTAAGTGCAAATCATGCATTATAATCAGACATTATATTGGGGAAAGCATTAGTCAATCAAGAACCGAGTATGATTTGGGTTAAACGAACACTAACAACTTGTGTGGGAGCCAAGTGGACTGACTTTCATGTGGGAGATCATTTCCTAATAAAACTTTATCTGGCTAAATAACAGATACAAGTGCAGAATGTTTATAATGCTTCTAGCGACCAACCACAGCAGAAGGAAAGAATTGAAAATTAAAAGGTGGATCAAGCATTTTTTGTTCTTAAACTGTGCCATTGTGGCCCTCCTTCTGCAGGACAGGATTCACACTCACACAGGACTGAAGGATTCAGTGTAGAATTAGGATTAATGAATGGGGTGCAACAGCCTCCAGGAAAGGACCTGGATCCAGAGGGTTTTTAATTGCAAACAAATGTTTTGGGAGAGTGTTTTGGGAGAGTGTTTTGGGAGAGTGTTTTGGGAGAGTGTTTTGCTCGCTGGGGCTTCCACAAAATTCTACCGGTTTTCAGCTCCGCACCTTCAAAAGCCAATTAATTCTGTTTTGAATTAACAGCATTACCAGGGAAAGTGAGGGAAGGAGAGAAGCTCCAAAGCATAAACATACCTGTTACTGAGAAGGGACATACAAGTGGCCTCAGACCACCTTCCCCTTAATGCTACCACAGAAGTTCATTCCACCACTCCAAATTATTTGCCTTGCCCCTTAAGAAAGTTGTGACAGTGGTGTTACACTTAAATAGATATTCCAGTTTTCAATTACTAATGAAGTCTATTTTTATATGCACTTTAAATAAGACAGCAATAAAGTAGCTCAGATTTCAGCCTCCTACGTCAGCTCTCCTACTGCAATGTAATTATTGCCAAAGTCCTTCAAAATTAAGGACAAACTGAAGCTTGATATAGTCCTGTCCACTTAAAGAGACCCCAATTCTCTCCTGTTTTAACAGATTCCTGTAATGGTTGTGATAAACTGGAAGTGGTATCACAGGAAACTGAAATCTGAGTAATGTATATTTATTCTAAGTAACTAGTACTTCAAACGTGTAAGAATACGTCTCTTCAATAACAGAACATTGCATGTTGTAGTGCGTACAGTTTTACAGGCAAAAACATGATAACATCCTCTCTGAACTGCAGATGCTTTCTCCACTTTTTAAATTTTCATTAGTCTGGACTTAAGTGTTCAGCCACCAAAGCAGTTCGCAAACTATCTCCTCCTCAAAGATAGAAATCCCATCTCTCCACTTCCGTTTACTTTGAACACCAAATTAACAATCAGTTGGCAAAACAAACATAAATTTAAGTGCTGCGTTGTTTCTCAGCTTCATGCTTTGAGCTGCCAGGAAACTATTTCACAGCTTGCTCTAACAAAATAAAGCAGTGGTACAGCAAAGTGACACTAGACAGGAAAGCAAACATCCAGGATACAGCAAAAGTTGTTTAGATAGGTTAACCTGGGGAGCAGGGGAGGAGCAGGCAGCACCAGGACCTACTGGCACTGCTGATGCAGGGAAGCACGGAGGGGATGTTGCGCAGGCTAGATTGAAGCCTGCAGCCAGGAGACAAGCCTGGGACCTGAGGAATAGCACTCAGAAATACTGCCAATCCCCTGTGCAAGGCCTGAGATGCACACAGAGATCAGAGCCTCCACTCATGCACGAGGGGCACAGCATAGGAAGCAAGCATCTTAGGAGCTGGGGAGCCCTTTGAGACAAGAAATGGGATGCACCTGAATCATTATTAAGCCGGGGTGTTGGCAATGAAAACTGAAAAAGTTAGCATTTCAACTGGCAGTTGAGGAAAGCTGAAGGTCAGGAAAAGCAACCTGTTCAGATGGACGTAACATATGAGGTGGATGTGGCTAAAATTCAATGTGAGGGCAAAACTCAGAAGTGCCTCTGTACCGACATGAGAAGCCTAAACATAAAGACAGAACAAGAATTATTGGCACCAAGAGATACCCCGCTGGCCTTGGAGGAGCATGCAGTGTTACCACGCTACCAGATTTAGAGGAATGACAGAATAGGATGTACAGGTGAGGGAATGGTAGTGTGCCTGAAGGATTATATGAAGTATAATAGCTTTATATAACAAGGAGACAGAAGCACAATGAAATCCGTGTGGATGGAAATCAGAGATGCTAATATGTATTAGATATATTAAATGACTTCCTGATAAGTTTGATAATAGTGACCAGAAACTGTGAAGCCAGACTGAGAGCTGCAAGTTCAGGACTCATAGCAAGAGTGTGAGATTCCAGCTACCTTTATCAAACTGCACCGATGCCTCATCACAATGAGGTGTAGAGGGAGAAAAAAAACCAAAACCAACCCAAAACAAAACAGGACAAACCAATGAACCAAACAAAACCACAAGAGATTGTTTCCTGGAACAACTAGTAGCAAAACCCACAAGAAAGAGTCTTAATGAATCCAGCACACAAATGCAGAATTAAAGGAACTATGTAATGAGGGGGGAAAAACAGGCAGTGTCAAAACACCCTGAAAGAAACAGTCCAAAAGGAGGCAGCCTAGAGGCTGTCAAAAACAAAACAAAACAAAACAAAACCCTACACACCAAACCCCATAAAAACTTTTATTAGAAACCCACATAAAAGATGTATAACACTGCAAAAGAAAAAGTCTGGGTGGGTCTGAAACCCACCTGTATGGCATAATGGGAAAATTAAGACTACCACTATATTCCTACCTTCTCCTCTTTGAGGAATGGAAAGTTTGTCCAAATAAGGAAAAGCCACAAAACTGCTCATGCCAAACATAAACATAAAATTAAGAGGACTAAAAAGGAACTTGAAAAATGCAAAGGATGCTCTAGCAATTTTAACTTTTTTGAATATATTAAAAGCAATAAACCAGCTAAGGCACTGGTGGGACTGCTGGACAACAAAGGTGTGAAGAGCAGCACTCATGGTAAAGTATAAACCCATGCAAGAGAAGCTCAAATATTTGTTTGCATTATTCTTTCTTGCTGAAAATGTTTGATTTCTACACCCATTGCATTCTTTGTACCAGACCGCTCAAAGGAACTAGATCAATAAGTAAACAGACAGAAAGTATTAGACTAAATAAACAAGTTGGATGTCGGGAAGTCACCAAGACCAGAGAGCATTCATCCAAAAGGTCTTAAATGTGGAATTTAAAAACAAAGATGAGTAACCTATCATCACAAGCAGCTGTTGTGCCAGAAAAATGGGGAGTTTCCCTTCTACAAACTAGGACTTTAGAGATGATGCTGGGAAATAGAAACCAAAGAGTCTTACGTCCCTGGGTAAGATAGCAGGGTCTATAATAAGATCACTAAGCACAGAGATAATCACAGTCTGTTGGAAAAGAGTTGGCAGGGATTCTGTAAAGGGAAATCCTGTCTCACCAGTTTGCTGGATATCTACAACAGTGTCAAGGAGCAGGCGGATAAAGGGGATTCACTGGACATGATATATTTGAATTTTCATAAAACCTCTGATAGGGTTCCACACTGAAGGCTATTAAAGAAATTAAGCTGCCATGGGATTAGAGGAAATTATGTTTTATAGACCAAAAGCTGCTTAAAGGAGAGGAAGCAAATGGAAGGACTTAATGGTCACTTTTCAGGATGGAAAAGACCTAGCAGCTGGGGTTCTCCAGGGACTGACACTAGGACTGGTTTCATTCTGTGTCATGACTGATGAGCTGAAGAAGGGAGCAAACAGTGAACCCTCCAGTTTGTCACATCTTTTTCAGAAGATCCTAAGCTCTTTTGGGTAGTCAAACACTGGCTGAACTCCAAAAGGACCTCAAAGCTGAGCAAACAGGGTGAAAATGTGGCAGCCAAGCTTCAGCGTAAACAAACATGGGGAAAAAACAACTGAAACCCTGATTACATGATGCTTAACTTGGAATTGGTGGTTACAATTTGGGAGTTGCTGACCCTTCTCTGAAACCATCCTCTCAATTGTGCAGCAGCAGCCCCAGATCCCCCCAAATAATGGGCAGCATTAGTAAGGACATTGAGAACAGGGCAAAGTGAGTCACTTTGCAGATATAGAAAAAGATTGTGAATCCACATTTTAAATATCAAGTACAGTTCTGGTCTCTGTATCTGAAGGAAGATGTAGTGGACTCGGAGAAGGCCAACTAAAACATTTAAGGAGAGAAAGCACCTACATTACAAGCAAGGAGAGATTAAAAAGGCTGAATTTTCAGTTTGGAGAAGGGAAGCACAGGGAAGGATATGACAGCTTAAAAAAAAAAAAAATCCTGAAGATGGCAGGTAAGAACTACAGCTCAACAAATCCTGCAGATTCAAGGGTAAATAATCACACTTCTGTACCTTCCTGAAGATGCCCCGATCTAAAAAATCTTTTAAAATTATTATTAGAAAATGGTACATACAGTTTTCTATACTGGTATTAGCACTGGAGAGCAGCAGAGTGTCATTGTAAGCTGTCTTGCTGAAACAAGATGGTATTTGATGAAGACCCATAGTAATTTTATGTTATAGTTCACTGAAACATTCTTCCAGTGGCTTTAATCTGTTATTTTAACAGATGCATTCTGGCCTTTGTACTGCTCTACAACAATATGTGAATATTGTATGTTGGCCAAGTTAGCAGGAGGTTTCCTACAAAACTGTAACAATTTTGATCAATAGGCTGCCAGCAACAGACCCTGGGTCAGGGTACGTCTGTGGATTACATCTAAAGGGTATCCCATCACTGCTAATTGAAAAGGAGCAAATTTAGGAGGTATCTGTGTCTTCCTTGGAACATTTTTAAAGTTTCAGGAGTGGAAAAAACCCCATTGAACTATGCAATTAAAAAAAAAAAAAGGCAAGAAAAGATACAAGGATTGAACTAGTTCAAAACAATGCGCTCTCTAGCAAATAAACAGGATCTGTTAGGAACTGTGCCAGTACTGCTAGTATTGATGTTTTTGCCTTTCCTTCAGCCAGTCTGTTTTCATAAACAGAGAACAGTACCACAAACACAGAAGAAGAAAAGGAGTGTGATGCACAAAAAAAGCAAGAATAAACACAGGCTCTCAAAGCAGCAACATATTTCTGGCCAAATCTGACAGTGTGAAGAAATTAAAGTTGTTTTTGTTATCCTCAGGGTTTAGATACACTATTGCATAAAGATCAGGAGTTCCTCAAGCTGTTGTACATAAACGCTGCCTGGGGAGTGGAATGCTTCCTCTCATATGTGCATGAGGCCCAGGGTGCAGGGCAATTTTATGAATCTCCAGTGTAAATACTTTCAAAATTCTCTTTGTGTAGCAGAGCTTTTCTGATGACTGTGTGCTTTCTGATCACAAATTCCCAAAGGGAAGCTACAGATACCTGCCTTCAGTGGGAACTGCTCGAGAATAGTGTGTCTTGTTTACAATCAGAGAACACACACTCTGGACTCGAAGGGCTGCTGAAGGGGGTTATTACCCCCATTGAGGGGTGTTATTAACACACAGATGCAGCACCCACAGGTGTTTGTGATTTGGGAAAAGGAAGAATCATTCACTCTTGCCCTATTCTTGCACTCCTCCTTAGGCATCCCAGTTTGGTTGATGTTGGAAACAAGAAACTGGGCTACAGGGACTCCAAATACAGTCATCTTCATATCCTAGTTTTGAGATGGGTAAAGAAACAGAGGTGCTACTCATGCCCATACTGACCTTCATTTTCTCCAATTTTTTGAGTCCTATGAAGAACAACAGCAAGGCCTGCATACATTCCCATAAACTGATGCTGCTCTTCAGTGAAATGTCATTATTTTTGAGCAGAAGCACAGTGTTTAATTGTTACAGTATGAAAATACTTTGCATTTACCCAGACCGTCCTTATCTGCAGAACATTGATGCGTATGTCCACATCTGTGTTCAAAGTGCCATTTCAAATAAGTCATCCACAAATTAACAGATAGGCTTTCATGTTACTCAAACTACTTTTAATAGGAAATTACAGGGGTTCTAAAATGACAGATCTAGTCCTACGGAGGACAAGTGAAAATGCATTCAGTTTAAAACTGAATGATAGTTTGTTTACTTTGTGGTACGTGGTGAAATCATGTTATTAAAAAAGTTGTATTTTAATATTTTACACAAACTAAACCCATGGTTTTCCTTTAAAGAAAAATGTATGATAGAGTATCACAGAACTATGTTGCCAACTCCTACAAATATTTCAATGGAAAATTTACAATTTGAAATATAAAAAGTAGTTACTTAAATTTTGCTTGAACAGATGCAGAATGACAACTTCTTGATGTGGGATTTACTATACATGTGTTATGGGTTTGTGTGGCGCGGTTTTCCTCGGTGGCAGGGGAGGGGGGCTGCAGAGGCGGCCCCTTTAAGAAGTTGCTGGAAGAATTCGCTGCCCCAAAATGTCGGACCCGCGCGCCAAAATGTCGGGGCCGCCTCTAGGCGGGGAGTGACGGTGGTAGCGCCTCTGGGAAACATATTTAAGAAGGGGAACCGGTAGTGTGGGGTTGGAAAAAACTGAGAGGAACATCGCTGCCGACACTGGAGTCATGGAAGTGGAGGGGGAGGAGGAGGAGCCTGAGGAGGCTGATGGCCCTGCAGCCCAGGGGGGTGAACGGTGGAGCGGAAGCTCCCGAAGATGGCCGTAACCCCATGGTAAAAACCGCACTGAAGCAGCATGAGACGGGAGAGCAGCCCGCGGAAAAGACCCGCGCCAGGGAAGTTTGTGAGGAACTGAAGCCCGCGGAAAGGACCCGCGCCAGGGAAGTTTGTGAGGAACTGAAGCCCGCGGAAAGGACCCGCGCCAGGGAAGTTTGTGAGGAACTGAAGCCCGCGGAAAGGACCCGCGCCAGGGAAGTTTGTGAGGAACTGAAGCCCGCGGAAAGGACCCGCGCCAGGGAAGTTTGTGAGGAACTGAAGCCCGCGGAAAGGACCCGCGCCAGGGAAGTTTGTGAGGAACTGAAGCCCGCGGAAAGGACCCGCGCCAGGGAAGTTTGTGAGGAACTGAAGCCCGCGGAAAGGACCCGCGCCAGGGAAGTTTGTGAGGAACTGAAGCCCGCGGAAAGGACCCGCGCCAGGGAAGTTTGTGAGGAACTGAAGCCCGCGGAAAGGACCCGCGCCAGGGAAGTTTGTGAGGAACTGAAGCCCGCGGAAAGGACCCGCGCCAGGGAAGTTTGTGAGGAACTGAAGCCCGCGGAAAGGACCCGCGCCAGGGAAGTTTGTGAGGAACTGAAGCCCGCGGAAAGGACCCGCGCCAGGGAAGTTCGGGAAGAATTGAAGCCCGCGGAAAGGATCCGCACCAGGGAAGTTTGTGAGGAACTGCAGCCCGCGGAAAGGAACCACGTTGGAGCAGGGAACGAGAGAGGAATCTTCCCCCTGAGGAAAGAAGCGGCAACGACGATGTGTGGCGAGCTGACTCAACCCCCATCCCCGATTCCCCTGCGCCGCCGGGGGGAGGAGGTAGACAGCATCGGTAGTGAACTGAGCCGGGAAGGCGGGAGGGGTGGGGGGAGGTTGTTCTGATGTTTGGTTTCCCTTCCTAATACCCTTGTGTTTTGTTTCTGTTTTGATTTGTAGTAAATTAAATTGATTTTGTTTCTTCCCCAAGTTGAGCCTGTCTTTTGCCCGTGACCATAAGTGGGGAGTGATCCCTCCCAGTCCTTGTCTCGACCCACAAGCCTGCCTTTTGTCTGTTTTTTTTTTTCTCCTCATCCCAACGTAGCCAGGCGAGGGGGTGGGGGGTGAGTGAGCGGCTTCGTGGTGCTTTGTTACCGACTGAGCTGACCTGAAACCACGACAACATGTTAAGAAGCCATCCCACACTTGATGCAAATTTCACCAATGCTGATGTCCCGCCTCAGTTCTAATCTACATCCTTTCTTCTGTTGCTCTAAAATAATTGCCATTTACTTTTCAATATTCTTTCATGCAATAAGAACATGACAGCTAGCAGAGATCTGAACAGATTATTAGTCATTTCATCACTATAAATCTTACTTTGGACTGTTTTACTATCAGTTTATTAATTTAATTTTTTAATTCTTTCAACATATCTATAACCACGTGCTTGTTATCATTCACTGGACCTTGGAAGACAATGGATGTGATCAGATTTGGGCCACAGTCCAGACAAGACTGCTTTCTATTGCTCCAGTTTCTTTTCTATTGTCCTATATTTCACTGTCTGTGTCCTAACAAAAGTACAAGCATTTGGAAAACTGTAATTTCCCCTAGAGAAGTTAGGCCAGTCTGGCCTCCTCAAATTATACCAAAGTGGTGTACGGATTTTCAGAAATGCACACATACACATGCTTTCAAAGTGTTTGTTCTGGAATTGATATACAGCAGAGTCAATTATTCTCAAGAATTCCTCTGACTTCTTTAAGACACAGTCTACATGTCCTTGCTATTTTTATTCAGTGTTTATCATTGTCACATGCTGCTATTTCACACACACTTTCATCTACAATGGCCAGATAAATACCATCTGGTTATCTTAAAGCCTTCAGGCAGAATAATAAAGATGTAGATGTGTACACAATGCTCTTTCAGGTGCAGGAATGACAAGAGTTCCCACGTCCCATGAGATCTGCCCCTCAACACCAGGCAAAGCTGGATGTGAACACTTCAGACATTAATTCAGAAGGGGAAAACTAGGTTCTCATTCTTTCTTCCCAAGCTTATTTCTACTTTTTACTTAATTATAGTGTAGTGAAACAATGTCAACAAATCCAGCACAAGAGCTTCTCCCCCTCCTTTTCCCTTCTAAATAGTTCTTCCAGAATTCAGTACCTGAGATGCAGTTCAGCTGTGCTGCAGTGCCCATATCATTATTTGCATTTTATTCTAATGACCACAAATAAATACTGTCTAGCAGCACAGTCCTCCCTAAGCAGGACCATCGCATTCTGTCATTAATGACCTGGACAAACCATCTTCAGTAGTGAGAGGGGAGAAATTTGTTGGAAATTGCTGTTCTTTGGAAAGGTTGCCATGTGCAGGACAAGCTTCCACTGGAAATGTACCAAGATCCAAACTCGTTGGAATGAAAAGGAATGAATAACAAATAAATGGTAGGAAAAAAAATTGCATCCATTGGTCACAACTGGATGTGAAGCAATAGCGGAAAGCAACATCCCTGTCTAAAGCTAATCTAATCTTAGTCCCTGTCTAAGACTAATCAAATTTGATGTCTTCTAAAACAAACAACTTGCATCTGGAAAGTGCCAACAAAACATTAAAATGCATAAATAGTGACAAAAAGTTCAACACATTTGAAAGGATATACTATAATAATTTGCCTGCTCTAAAAAGCTACTGTGTTATCAGGTGTGCCTGGCATTCACTGTTCTTCTCAAAGCACTAATGCAGAAAGGATGATGAATGTGTGTTTTCC
>VYZV01004658.1:23535-35492 GCA_013401275.1 Pandion haliaetus | reverse complement strand
GCTCTCTACAACTACCTGAAAAGAGGTTGTAGTGAGGTGGGTGCTGGTCTCTTCTGTCAGGTGGCTGGTGATGGGACCAGAGGAGATGGCCTCAATTTGTGGCAGGGGAGATTTAGATTGGATATTAGGAAACATTTCTTTACTGAAAGGGTTGTCAGGCATTGGAACAGGCTGCCCAGGGAAGTGGTGGTGTCATCCCTGGAGGTATTCAAACAGCATGTAGAAGAGGCATTTGAGGACATGGTTTAGCGGGCATGGTTGATGGTTGGACTTGATGATCTTAAAGGTCTTTTCCAACCTAAATGATTCTATGATTCTATGAAACCCTCCCTCTGCATTGACACACAGGTGGTTCAGACAGTATGATTAAGTTTCAAGGTTCAGGCGAGGTGAGATTAATCCCAGCTGAAAGAACCCATGGGCTCATACATTTGCCTGCACATTTAAAAGTGTATTTGTGCTTAAAGTCAGACTACACTCATAGCCAGAGAAAACTTGCTGTTACACAGCTGCCAACAACAATTATAAAGAATGTCTAGTTTACAAAACAGGATTCATGCACATTTACCTAGGTGTTTTTCTTCTTTTAGAAGATATAGAAAAATAGCTGTTCTCCAAATAAACAAGAAAAAACTTTTCAGTACGCTTTAACAGGTAAAATATCCCTTTAAGAGGTAAATAACATGTAGATTTGAGTGAAACTTGTTAAAACAAGAGTGATGAAACTGAATCTGTAAGAGGAACTGTTTTGTGGAAGGCAGATTAAAAACTTCTACCTTGGTTATAATTTAAGTAATTCCATAAACAGTTTATAAATATTGAAAAGAAACATACCTGGCATCAATTCAGCAGTAGGGAATATCTTCTCCTGCTTCATTTTACTTTCATGTAATAACTCTTCTTTGGTTATTGGAAGATCCAGAACATCTCGAATAATCTGTGCCCCTTCTAGGGCTTTTTTACCCATGACCAAGGATTTTACATCCCAGGTATAAGTCTTTCCAAAACGCCCACAGATCTCTTCGAATACTACTGTATAGAGATGCTCCGTATCTGACAAAAAATAATAAAAAAAAGATTAAAACCATGTATAGCCAGCTGAGCAGCCAGTCTTACAAGAAGGACTACATAAACGGTTACAGAGTGAACTGCCAAGAGCCAGAGGGCATATTAAAGTGGACAAAATTTTGTCCCTTTATTTGCAGAGGAGAAGCCCGACTCCTAAGATCACCTCAGAGGTACCTAGGCTTTTCAAGCTGTCACTTCTGTTTTAAGGAAAAGTTACTGAGGGTCACAACAAAGAACTATCTAGACCTGCCTTTTCATCACCTTTCTTTACTGTACAGGTTAGCAAGCAGTGTCTTAATTAAAATACTCTATTTATTCTTTGCATGAGAAAGAAAAGAAGGGAAGGAAATCTGGTACTTGAGGGAAGTCATTACATATTCCATGTAAATTGAAAAAAAAAGAGATTTAATTATTTAAGAGTGTCTTTGAACGGAAGCTTCAGAATGCCTTCAAAGACACTACAGTCATTATTATAGTGCTGCTGGCACCTCTGCATTTGCATGTGATTACTCAAGCAGAACACACCCACTTGTATTTCCAGGGGGGTTCTGGGAAGAGTAAGCTTCAGGCTGAATTTTGCCAGTGACACTATCAGCTTCCATGTCAAAGGTGTTTTTAGTTTTCAAACTAATTTTATTTTTTAAATACAAACAAACAATCATTCCTGCCTTTCCCCCCAGACAAATCTTTGTAAAAGGTCAATAACATTTATTTTAACACTAATACAGGGAAGAAAAGTCCTTTCAACACTTGGCTTCAGAAATTTCAGCAAAGATCTTGAACAGTGGCTTTTCTACCAGTCTGTTTCTCTTTTTAAGTAGTCTCCTTTGAAAATACAGCTACTGCTGTTAACCATGCTTTAATTTCCTTCTCATGCATGTCTTTGCTTTCTTTATCTCTAAAGGTATGTTTATTATTATCACTTTAGCTAGAAAAGGCAAAAGCAAGGAAAAAAAGTAGTTACTCTTACGGGATTTATTTAGAGAAATTAGGGACTTCACTTATGAACATGTCCTTTGCCACGTAAAAATATTTTTAATAGGGATAATAGTGAAATTATGCATGCGTACATTGCTTTACTTTCTGAATATATATGAAGTATGCAACAGAGTTTGAGTTTTAACATAGATACTGTGAAGAAAGACTGAAGAAAGAAGAGCAGAGCCCATGGCTACAATATACACAAAGATCTTCCCTGCGGTCTGATAAATGTTTACTGCTTAACCACAGTTATCTGCTTGTCCTGAGATCAGCAGATGACTCTGATCTGAAATCAAATGAGAAACATAGCGGCTGTTTCCCACCATCGCACCTACCATCATGTGAACACACAGCAGTGCAAAAGACACGCTCTGCTGCCTGCCAGAGTGCTCTTCTCCATGTTCCCCTTCAGTAACTAGAAGGGACATTGAGCCAAAAGATCATCTAAAGACCCAACATACTTCTCGGGGCTGCTTAACAGAGCACAAAAACCTCTTAGCTTAAAAATGAAGGAAAAGAAAAATAGCACCTGTACTACTCTTTGCAAATGCTTCTTAGACAATGACACTTATGGAAAAAAGTTAAGACTAATCTTGGAGGTCCATAAAACACACAGGAAAGGTAACACAGCAGAAACACAAGCAACTGGGCTTTGGAAAATGTTAAGCTGGCTAACACCAGGAAGGGAAAAAAAAAAAAAAAAAGACAAAAAAGTCCCCCAATTTGCTTAATACTGCCAGGTGGTACTCTGTGTGAGCTGAGAAGGTGAATTAAGAATATGGTGTTTAAAATTTCACATTTCTCTCTTTCGTTTTTTCTGATACACTGATTTTTCTTCTATATCTCAGACTTACCAGGTGAAAGACATAAAATTCTTATCTTAAGTTTAAAATTGAAACTGGAAATTAATCCTCATCCTGTTAAGTAATACATAGCAAACTAAGCAGAAATAAAACAAAGCAAAGAATCGAAAAGTGTAATTGTAGAACATGAAAATTTTCCTACAGGTCTCTGTGATAATTACATGTTAATCTATCTGAAAGTGAAAGACTCAGCTGTACAGCTAAAAATACTCGATTTAATAGCCTCCTGCATTTTAAATATCACATACCAAACTTGTGAACAAAATTTTTTCTTCTTAAAGAAATGCTTAATCATGTCCAGATTGTGGACCTAAAAATAATCTGTTATGCAATGTTGCAGTTTGCCAACTGAAGAGCATTCATGAACAAGTTTGAGTCAAATCTATTAAAATTGTTAATTGTTACCCTATTTGTATTGTGTTAGAATTTAGTTCTCAGTGCTGAGAAAAAAAACCACAAAACAAACAAACAAACAAAACCCCAAACTGGTCAACACACCAGAACTGATCACTGCCTACATTTAATTTAAATGTGTGTTAGTCTCACATATACTCAAGTGTTTAAAACAACATAAATGCTTAAACAAGTAGGATGTCAGAAAGCCTTCTTTCCTTCCCTTTCCTCATTAATAATCCATTAAAAGAATTGGCTTACAAACTTCCAACTTTTCTCTCAAAGAGATCACTTTCACACTTCCTGAAGTCATAGCACTTGGACCTTGGACATTAACTTGGTTGCAGTGAAAATTACCATCACCTCAAGATTTATGACCTCTTGTAAGCTTCTATTTATTTGTAATTCTTGAGAAACAATGTGACTTTAATTTTCATGATTGAATGACAAAAGCATCAATGTGGACATTTTACTTGCTCGAACAGACATGTTTCACTACAGCACATGAATAAAAACTGAAATCTGGGGAAAAAAAATTACACAGAGTGCAAAATCTCCAATTGGAATCTGAGGAGACCACTGCTGAAAAAGCTGCACTTCCTACATACATGCATAACAGATAAGGACATATGTTTCTTTTGATTGAAAACAAAGGAAAATCTGTATGCCCCCCTTATAATTAGACAGCAGTAAATAAATACTAAATAACAATATAACTTCAAGGTTTCTTACTCCCATTGAAATGGAGGAATCACAAGAGAAGTGCTTAACAAATACGAGGTAGGCTAGCTTTTTCACCATTGTAACAAGAAATAAACCACAGCACAACTGACTGATCAGAGTTTATAGCAATGAATCATAAATTCAAACTGTTATAAAACTGCAATACAGTAAGAAATTAAATCTAATGCACACACATGAATATAATACATCAATGAAATCAAACAAGGGGAATTGGAAGTTCAATTCAAGTGCCTAATTATAGGCACCTACTGGTATCTTATACACCCTAACACGTCCAAGACATCCACACACAGCTGACATTAAAAAAAAGTCATCTGGGCGAGACTCACACCTTACTGCATGAGCAGACAGATGCCCTACAGCATCCCAAGTGGTAATAAATACATACATTTCAGCAAGTGAATCCAGCCCCAGCTGCTAGCTCCCATCAGGAATACAAGCTGAGAGCACAACAGGGGACACATGACAGTGGCCTGTTTTAACACGAGGAAAGAAAGGCAAAACTTCTAAGTTCCTGAAATTTGCAGTAAAATGTATAACCTCAGCTTCATTCTCTTCTGCCTTTCAAAACACTCATCTTTCTAGCTCTCGTCCCATGATAAATCTTTTACATGGACATTATCAGCACGACATACTGTCCATCCACTCACTACATTCCACTGGGAATGAGTAATATCCATTCCCTGGCCACGTATCATCTTCTAATCATTTTTATAGCAACCCTTCTTCTATATAAAATGCACAGTCAACTCCACTGGTGCTGTTTACAGTGTGTAAATGTCAGTCACAATAAATAAAAATAAAGTGACAAGAATGACAGAGGCACTGGATTACTCCATTTGTGATCTGGCACAAAAACATGCTGATGCATATTGAGAAAAACCTACAGGTCACTTGGCATCCGACCACAGTGCATAACTGGAGTGTATGATCTGCTGAAATTACTGCAGAGTCGGAATTAAAAGCGCAGATCTATGTAGGTTGGGGGTACAGCAGGCATCAAGGCAGTATCTAAACCTCAACTTTATCAACCACTTACTTGCACATGAAAACAGCTTAACACAGACTATTATGACTTCATAAATTAATATGGAACTTGATTTTTTCAGAAGGTCATACACCTTCTGAATTTATTAAAATTATGTTATTGTAATTCTAAAATAATCTCTAGTTTATCAAGGAGATAGGGTTAGTAGGCATGAAAGCTCATCTTGGACATAGCTCATCATAATCATTAGTTCTGAGTTCTTCTTTGTTTGAATAACCCATCTCATCTTTGCACCAAGCTTCCCAGATGAAATACACCTATGATTTATCCTTTTGCTAGGAATCTAACCAGAATTTAATTGTGTAAATTTAATATATTCCAGTAAGTCAAAATCAAATCCTGGACACCTAAACTCTGCGAGATTTTTATTTTGATAAGGATAGAGAAATGGTTAAAGGGAAGAATTTTAATTCATGCGATAGGCTTCTTGTGTCTATACCTGTGAGGCAGATTTCTGTCCATATGTAGAAGAGAACCATCTTCAGTATTCAATTTAGCCAAATTCAAACACAGTTAGTAATTTTTACCAAGATTTTGGCCCAAGATTGAGAAAATCTCATTAGATTGTCACCATCAATACTGAATGAACATACAGATAACTATGATTTTGCTTTCCTATCGGTCTTTCACAATATTCCTTTAATCTCTTTAGGGTATGCAACAGTGTAAGAAGCCATACAAATTACTGAAATGCTCATTTGGGGTACAAGAGATAAATATAATTATAAACCAGACATAATCATAGAAGTGGAAATTTTTGCTTTGCTTTTTGCAACTCAATTGGTGGCATTTAGCACAGTATAAAGCATTAACTTGAAAACAAATCTACGCAATTGTTGAAACGGTGGGGCAATCAACATTCCAGAGAGTATTAGATGTTTCCTCTGCTCATGGAACTACAGTAATAGTAATGACATTTACCTTTTCTCTCATTTCTGGATTTAAACATAACACAGGCCTTTGTGTGTTTATTCTCCCACCATATCAACTGAAGAGTATTAAAGAACACAGGATTTAAACACAGTAATGGCAAAGGCCAAAATAGTGACAAATTTTCCATCAGAAAGACTAACTTTGTCGAGTCTTGAATATCACATGCAGAACTCAGTCAATGGGCCTCATGCCCACCTACTTCAACATCAGCAAAATCATGAACTCACAGTTCCCTTCCCTCTCGCCCCAGCACACAAAAGACACGGCTGATCAGCTCACTGACCAGTTGTGTCAAGTCTGTGAGACTCAGGAGTATACCAAATGCTGCGGCACTGCATGAAAGCCGGGGAATGGATGTCTCTCAGTAAGGCACTGTGCTTTAAAGAGATCCGTCATCAAGCCTGCCACTCTACAATCTTTCTCCTCACAGGCAGAATATGCTCTTAGATTGCTCGATTACACAGCTGAACCAGTTATTGAAATATCCATATAACTGAGGATATGAACCTCAAACGGTGGTACATTCACCACATTTCCAAATGGTATGTGGGCTATCACAGAGTTTAGGAACAACCACTGCCAAGATAAAACCCACATAACTATCCACAAAACTTGCAAGATCCTGCTGGTGGTTTTGGTAATCAGGAAAAATGAAAAGAATGGGAAACCAATGGCATCTGAATAGCAAACTTAGAATGGAACAAGGAACATCCTCTCAACCCAGAGAATAATTCAAGATATTACTGTGCACAGTTTATCAATTACAGCTCCATCTCAAAAAAATTAAGAAGGAACAATACATTATGACAAACTACTGAAACATAAAAATACAACAGTGCTATAACAAACTGTCACTGAGGGAACAATAGACTATGCCACTGAATAAAGCATAATTAATTCCCCATTCTTTTTCTATCTTTACCATTTCTTCAGTGGGAATCTGAGACTTTCGCCTTAAGATATTGTTATGGGTTTGTGTGGCGCGGTTTTCCTCGGTGGCAGGGGAGGGGGGGCTGCAGAGGCGGCCCCTTTAAGAAGTTGCTGGAAGAATTCGCTGCCCCAAAATGTCGGACCCGCGCGCCAAAATGTCTGACCCGCCTCTAGGCGGGGAGTGACGGTGGTAACGCCTCTGGGAAAACATATTTAAGAAGGGGAAACTGTAGTGTGGGGGTTGGGGAAAACCTGAGAGGAACATCGCTGCCGATACTGGAGGCATGGAAGTGGAGGGGGAGGAGGAGGCGCCTGAGGAGGCTGATGGCCCTGCAGCCCAGGGGGGTGAACGGTGGAGCGGAGGCTCCCGAAGGTGGCCGTAACCCCATGGTAAACACCGCGCTGAAGCAGTGTGAGACGGGAGAGCAGCCCGCGGAAAGGACCCGCGCCAGGGAAGTTTGTGAGGAACTGCAGCCCGCGGAAAGGAACCACGTTGGAGCAGGGAACGAGAGAGGAATCTTCCCCCTGAGGAAAGAAGCGGCAACGACGATGTGTGGCGAGCTGACTCAACCCCCATCCCCGATTCCCCTGCGCCGCCGGGGGGAGGAGGTAGACAGCATCAATAGTGAACTGAGCCGGGAAGGCGGGAGGGGTGGGGGGAGGTTGTTCTGATGTTTGGTTTCCCTTCTAATACCCTTGTGTTTTGTTTTCTGTTTTGATTTGTAGTAAATTAAATTGATTTTGTTTCTTCCCCAAGTTGAGCCTGTCTTTTGCCTGTGACCATAAGTGGGGAGTGATCCCTCCCAGTCCTTGTCTCGACCCACAAGCCTGCCTTTGTTTTTTTCTCCTCATCCCAACGTGGCCAGGCGAGGGGGTGGGGGCTGAGTGAGCGGCTTCATGGTGCTTTGTTACCGACTGAGCTGACCTGAAACCACGACAGATATCAGCAGTCAAACAAGACAAAACCAGTATAAGCAATGCAAAAGACTAGCAACTATACAACTGTCACTGGAACAGGTCTGAAATTGCAAAAATTACTTTAAACCACCCAGAACCACTGAAGAATTAGAGCCAAAGGCTCCTGAGTTAGCAAAACAATCACAAAAAAGGAAAGGAAAATTTGAGGATTTTTTTTTTTTAATAAACAATCTTTTGTAGACAACTATCTTGCTATTTGGGACAAAAGTTCAGTCTTGCAGTTCACTCCCAACATCCTTCCATTCACACTTTCGCTACTGTGAAAGCTAGTTTAAGAATGCATGACTATGGTTACCCATGATGGCTAAGAGGAGAAAAAAACCACAGCAGTTTCACAGCTGACCTCAAAATCACTTACAGCAGCTTAGCAAGTATGGGGATGAGGAAGGCAGACAAGAGAAATTACTTTTTGCACAACAGCCTACGTGTTACAGCAGTAGTCCAGAAAATGAGATTCAGCCTTTCAATCCACCCTAAGGGCCTGAGCCTACTTCTCTAACATCCCATGAGATTTTTTTGTGTATCGATATGTTATATGCATATAGATACACATATATACATATAAACCATTTATATGCTTGTATGTATAGATATGAAAGCATATAGACATATATATTTAAATATATACATACATTGTGATTGTGTGTGTATATAGTACTGTGTTTTAAAGGCAAAAGCTGCCTTTTAAAGAATAAAACTCAAATGAGTGCTAGCCAGTGAATGCAAGTCAACCTGGAGCTTGTTGACTTAAGGGCTTATTAAAGGGATGTCGGTTCAAACCCCTTAGCAAAGGCCTCCTGAGCAGATGAGGAACAGGAATGTTCTATTCTCTGCTGTAGTATTCCCCCCATTCCTTCCAGATGAACTTGCTTATGAAGAAAAATGAAATCTATATTTATCACCTTAGAGAGACAACCACTTCAGCCACTGTCACAGGAGGAAATAAGCACTGCTTTTATGCATGTGCAACCAAAATACTTGAGCCATGCCTAAATTTCAAGGCAGGTGGTGCTGATATACCCAACCAGGTGGGCTGAACCTAAATGCAGTCTGGCCCATCAAACCAAAGGAAATGCTGCTGCAGTATTCATGTCTTGTACCTTTTGACTGATCTACTCTCATAACCACTATCCCTTCGGTTCATCTTATTCTTACTTGGAAGTTAAAGGAAGGTAAAGCCGCTATTAAAATAAATAGCAAGCACCAAATAATGGCTACTTCAAAATCATAAGCTAGTTATGAAAAGCAAGTTATCCGGTAAACCATTTTACATGATTGATAAACTGTAACTTCCAAAGATAAAGAAAAAATAATTACTATAATTCCTGAAAATTAAAATTACTGCTTCCAATTTAATTGAGTAATGATTTGCAAATCATTGTATTTTTGATTAGCACTTAGAAAAACTCACTGAAATGATCCATTATTCATTTTAGTAGGGAGCAGGCAGAAGTCTGTTCTGGAGCTTTAATTTTTGCAAATCTGTTTCTTTTTTTCTGTTGTACTAGAATATTAATATAAGTACACTCCAAGATACACGAATATGCTACACGGTGATTACTACACAAAGTCCAGAGAAACACACTGCCACTGGCTAACTCACTCAAATTGCTGTCAGTCTGCTTGCCCTTCTCTGATATGAGATGTCCTACCATGAATGTAAGTTATTGCTAACAGGCTTAAAAAGAAAGTAAGTTTGGTGCCCGAAAAATAATAGCTGCAAACTATTACTGTTCCCAAACTACTATCACATATTTACCCCTCTGGGCTTATATTACTGGGAGAATTCTTCAATGGCAGCTACAGAGGAAGCCAATTTCTCATTTTATATGCACAGAAACATTTTACTTCTGTGGGGAGGGGAAGAAGCTTCTGAACAAATTCAAAAGGCTTTTAGTTTACATTAATACAGCAGACATATCTTAATGCTATCTTTTATTCACATATGCACTTTATCATTCTTTTTAATACCACAGGGAAGTGAAAGAAACAGTTCACAAATAAACCATGCAAATACTCTTCTGATGTGGACCTGTAAACAAATACTCTATCACCAGAACAAAATAGCACATGAAAAAGAAAAGAGAAATCTGTATTTCAATTCCAGTGCATGAGGGAATCCAACTTTGAAATACAGGCAATATATATGATTTAATTCAAAACATTCTAAAACTGTACTTATTAAACATCAGCTATGTGACAGCATCTCATTAGTTTAAAAATAGAAAAGCTATTGATTCATAGAAAATGCCCGATATGCTTTCTTAGGCATTCACACAGGCCCTTAACCATTAAAAACAGAACTATGGAAACAGCAGTTGATGTGGTGCCTACACAATCCTGCTTGTTGGGCCAAAATCTATGGCTAACAGAGATGTAGGTTATTAAAATGTGTATGAGAAGGCCCAAGTCAGGTAACAGTCACACTGTCATTAGCATATGAGCTACTATAACAAGGCAACAGCATTATACGAGGACTGTTCTCATCCAGGGAAGCAACTACTAGCTCTGGGAAGAACAGCTTATAGCACGTTCACAAGGAAGTTCGCCCTTCACTAAGGGGGTATTTCTTCTTCTCGATACATTGCCGACAACACATGGCAGCAGTTCACTGAACTGAGGAATGCAAAACAGGGTTTAAAAAGTTGTTTTGAAATGAAATGTTCCAAGGCACTTGGATAAAACTACCACACAAGGTAAATGAAACCAAAAGGGTCATTATGTTATCAGTCAGCATAAGATTAAAAACCCACATCTTCTTAATTAACACTGTGATGGGTTGTCCCTGGCTGGATGCCAGGTGCCCACCAAAGCCGCTCTATCACTCCCCTCCTCAACTGGACAGGGGAGAGAAAATATAATGAAAGGCTCATGGGTTGAGATAAGGACTAGGAGGGATCACTCACCAATTACCCTCACGTGCAAAATGGACTCGACTTGGGGAAATTAGTTTGATTTGATTGGTAATAAATTAGAGTAGAATAATGAGAAATAAAACTTAAATCTTAGAACACCTTCCCCCTACCCCTCCCTCCTTCCCAGCTCAGCTCCATTCCCGGTTCTCTCTCCCTCCTCCCGTGGCGGCACAGGGGAACAGGGGATAGGGGTTCGGGTCAGTTCATCACAGGTTATCTCTGCTGCTCCTTCCTCCTCAGGGGAAGGATTCCTCAGTCGTCCCCTGTTCCACCATGGGGTCCCTGCCACGGGAGACAGTCCTTCACCAACTTCTCCAACGTGAGTCCTTTCCACGGGCTGCAGTTCTTCACAAACTGCTCCAGCGCAGGTCCCTTCCACAGGGTCACAAGTCCTGCCAGAAAACCTGCTCCAGCATGGGCTCTGCTCTCCATGGGTACAGAGGTCCTGCCAGGAGCCTGCTCCAGCAGAGGCTTCCCACGGGGTCACCGCCTCCTTTGGGCACATCCACCTGCTCTGGCGTGGGGTCCTCCACGGGCTGCAGGTGGATATCTGCTCCACCGTGGACCTCCATGAGCTGCAGGGGGACAGCCTGCCTCACCACAGTCTTCCCCATGGGCTGCAGGGAAATCTCTGTTCTGGTGCCTGGAGCACATCCTCCCCCTCCTTCTTCACTGACCTTGGGGGCTGCAAAGTTGTTTCTCTCACATATCCTCACTCCTCTTTCCAGCTGTAGTTGCCCTTGCACAGTTTTTTTCCCCCCTTCTTAAATACGTTCCCCCAGTGGCTCTACCACCATCAGTGATGGCCTCAGCCTTGGCCAGCAACAGGTCTGAGTTGGAGCTGGCTGGCATTTGCTCTGTTGGACATAGGGGAAGCTTCTAGCAGCTTCTTGCAAAAGCCACCCCTGTAGCTCCCCTATTAGCAAAACTTTGCCAAACAAACACTATACAAAGATACACTTTCTCCAGGAAGAGCTTGTTATGGGTTTCTGTGGCGCGGTTTTCCTTGGTGGCAGGGGAGGGGGGGCTGCAGAGGCGGTCCCTTTAAGAAGCTGCTGGAAAATTCGCCGCCCCAAAATGTTGGACGCGCCAAAATGTCGGACC
>VYZV01004658.1:3821-17220 GCA_013401275.1 Pandion haliaetus | reverse complement strand
CACCATCACTCCCCTCCCAGAGGCGGGTCCGACATTTTGGCGCCGGGGACCTTCTAGCAGCTTCTTAAAGGGGCCGCCTCTGCAGCCCCCCTCCACTGCCACCAAGGAAAACCGCGCCACAGAAACCCATAACATATCTTCATCATCAGTCTGTAAAAAAATAATTTCTTGGTAGTCTGTAATTGTCTCAAAGGCTCCATTATAGACAATTCAAGTGGGTAACACATTTTTCAAACTTATGACAACCATTGAGTGCAGTTATACAATACCTGTAATCATTGACCTTTGTAAACTATTTTGTTGAATATTTGATTTATGCTTCTGGGCCTGTATTACTGATAAAAACTTTCAGAGGTTGGAGGAGAGGAGTAGGTACTGTTATTTAAACAGAACTGTAGGATTTTGTAACACCTGTGTGAACACCTTTACATCTATCTAAGGAAAGAGCAGTATCTGTAAGGTACACCTTATTATACCTCTGATATGGTACACCACCTACCTACTGGGCACCTTGTAACAACTCATGAGTACAAATATAATCTGTGAATGATATATTTCCATGCTCTGCTCACCTCTAAAAAAGAATGGCATGAAAGAACAAAGTTTTTGGGAAAAATTATTGATAAACACTATCAAGTCAGCTGTCAAGTCAAGAAGACTCGGATAAGACGAGCATTTCAAGACTTTAGTGAGAACAATTTCTAGGAAAATCAGATCAAATCTCATTTGGGCCTAAACTTACAGAGTATTTTTTTTTTCCAAAGCAAGCCTGTTTTTAATTCACAGCACAAGACGACTACTTTAAAGAAAGAGAAGAGAAGAAAGGCAAATGTAGGATCTAACCCAGAAAGAATGAATGGGTACTGGAAATATTTTTCCTACTGTAACTCTTTTGAAACATACTTAGGAATAATGTTAGAACATCAATGAAACGTAATTTCTTGTACATACAATTAGAACAAAAAGCAGGGAACTGTAGTTCACAATTTCAGTATGCAAGATGCTATGAAGAGAAAGGTAAACTAAATACAGAATACACTGAGAAAAAAGAATTATGCTGCCTTCCTTTTCTTTACATACAAATACAGAAACATTTGGGTCAAATGGGAATATTTGTTTTAGTCCCCTGAAAGCCGCAATTATAACAGAAGGAAGAAAAGAAAACATGAACCTATTCCATATTGAACTACAGTATTAGAAAAGGGAATGGGTAAAGAGGGGACTAACTTCCATGGTTTTGCTATAAATCTTAGAATATGGCTTTTCTTTTTCCCCTCTTACTAGAAACTTCTAAGAACATATAGCCATTTCTCAATTAACCAGGGCAACGAGGAGAGAAAAACCATGCTAACACATAATTTAATCATCTTGTATTATTGCAGGGGGAAAGGTGGGGAGGAACATAGATTTATGTAGAGAGCAGCCTTAACCAGTATAAAGCAGACAGGAACCAGGTACAGGTCCTGAAATGCCAACTCTTAAAGCCAAGAGCTTTGATTTGGGAAGAAACAAGGCCCAGTTAATTTATAAACCATATAATCCAGTTTTATTGTTAACTCTCTTTTATGCAAAGAGACTTCTTCAAGAAAATTTTGACATATTTTTAAGGCATTTTTCTTTGACAACTTCAGAGTTACTGAGAAGCCACTCATTATCTTAATAGTTATTTTAAATGGAGGATATCCTCTCCTTCGTATACATACACACATGAAAAAACATCCCCTGTATCTCTAAAGCTTTATCCAGGATTTGTAGGGCTTTGTAGAGCACTGGAAATTTCCAAACTGGAGAAATATTATTTGAAAGATTCTGAAGTCTGTAAGCCAAACAGATACCTGTAAGAAAAATTTGTGTATACAGAAAGCCTAATACTATGATGAATGCTTCACAGACTTTCTTCTATTTATTAAATATATTTGAGATAAAAGCAATACCAACATAATATAGCCAAGGAATGATAACTGCAGAATTTAGAGTGTAGTCTTAGAAAAACCCTAACAACAAAAATAAACATAAAAGAATTCCTAATGCTATGACACTTCCCAAGATGCCATCAAAATTCAGAAGTTTTCTGAGAGACCAAGATGCCATATGAAGACTGCTGTACAAAGTCTATTTGCATTTACGCATAAGCACTGGGATAAACTCTTACATGTTGTTAACACTGCCATTAATAAGTACAGTTACTTCTGTAGGTCCAATGTATAGATTTTGGAAATCATAGGCTATTTCTAAACCCTGGGACCTAGAAGCACTCAGGTCATGTTATTTCAAATCTTGTCCTGACATATGTGTAGACTGCCTCCTCTCTCCACCATCCTGCTTTCCATAGGAAAAGAATGGTCTGGACAGCAGTAATGGTGCTATAGCAGACTCTAGAAAGCTCTCATCTCTGGGCACATCGGGGACCAGCCTGGACAGGGGAGGTTCTACATGACAGATCACAGCCACCCAGAAATTTTGCAGTGGTATAGTGTGAGGTTTTTAGGAGATGCAGCTGTTTCTAATGGTATGAAGACCCAGGTAATAGGCAGCTAAAAAACACGCCAAAAGTTCCTTAAAACTTTGAATACAATTAGGAGGTACAACAAAACCTTTTTCTTTAATCTGTAAAAGAGAACACTAGTTTTTTAACTAAAAAAACATAGTAGAATTGGCATTAGTATAACAAGTGGTATAAAGATGCAAGACTTTTTTTTTTAACCTAACCCACAGAACCTAGAACTTCAATTTTATCTTGTTATTTTACAGTGTTTCCATGTGCATATACTAATTACCTGATCTCTGTCACAAGTTCCAAAAGAGGGAAGGGGAATAGTTCACTTCCTTTTTGAAAAAGGCAAAGCCACCTGTGAGAGACTGAATTGGCCCCTGGAGCCATTCGTCTCAAAGATGGTTAAGCAAGATACGCCTCTGGCTGATAAGGCCACTGACCATCTGTGAGACACTAAGAGTCAGTCAGAAAAGCAGCATTATCTCATCATCGTTATCAGGACAGAATGTGTGGCACAAGGCTCCTGGATGGTAGAACCATTAGAGATAATGGATTGCAACTGTTGCCATACCATTGATGAAGAAATCGTGAACTTTAGGCGAACTTTGCTTCATTATAATACCAAAACACACCTCCTGGTTGCAGGCTACCTGCCTCCAAGGCTTGCCACGCCTTGGACACAGACCCTACACCTGCGTGATAGCCTCGCTTGAGAAGGGCGGAGACAAGCTAAGAAGGGCGGAGACAAGCTAAGAAGGGCAGAGACATGCTAAGAAGGGCGGAGACTCCTGAGGCAGAGGTGGAGCAAGGTGTGTTAAAAGATGACTTCTGAATGACGGAAATTTGGGAGCTTCCCCCCACCAAGGACCATGACGATCGACAATGCAGCATCAGCTGGACCCGGGACCATTAGGACGTCGTGAAATCAGTGGTGGTAGCTATAACTTTTTCTTCTCCTCTCTCTGAACTTTACTTTCCTCCTTTCTTTCACCCATCTCTAACTATCGCGTGCCTCTTCACGGGCAATACAATAAAGTTTTACTGTGTGATTATTGCCATCCCCTTTGGTGTTGGTCACCTTAATTTTGCACTTTCGAGATCGTAGCAAATGAACCATCACGAGTCCACTGAGTGGACCGTGACACCGTGATAAACAGTAAACTATGCAAAGTCAGTGGTGAGTCAAACAGTTTAAGAAACTAAATTTTACAATACTGTACAATTTTCAATCAACTGCTGTATAAAAAGTTTAAAGTTCTAGAACACACAAAACCAGAATAGCAACACTACTACTTGCTCTTTACTCTTAGATGACTTCATTCATGGAAAACGAAGATGTTCAAATTAAAAATGGGAGAAGGATAAATATCATAAAAATATGATTTACAACAATAATAACAATGCAAGTTATTAGGCAGCAGAGTAGAAATTAGATATACTACAATACCTTAGTGGCCCAAATATTTTCATTTTCCTGAGATATGTTCCCCATGAAACACTGGTTTTAATTTTTAAAGACTAGAAATTTATTGCATTGCTATATGCTCTTTGTGGCTCCATCTCCCCTGAGCAACAAAGCAAAGAACGTTTTGTTTGTCCAATAATAATATAATGCTATAGAGAGGATTCAGTCCTAGCATAAAACGATCCACCATTTCACATGGTTTAATTTTTTTGCAGTAATAGTCTTGTAGCAGAATGATGACATTATCCAAGGTTATGTCACTTCGCAGGCATGCATGGGTCTACTCTTTTGCCCTGAAGAGACAGGTCAAAGGAGCTTTCTGTATGTAAATTACAAAACAAAAAAATCTTTACCATAGAACAATTTATTCAAATGGAATTATGTCTTAGTGTACTCATGTTCCACCTTAAACCCATTAATTTTTCCCACTTCAGACCTTCTGATACACTATAATCCCAATTTTTTCATTAAACACACATTATCTTTCATTCCATTCTTCTTCCAATACTAGTGCAAATTTTTTCCTCCTCCTTAGAAATGTTCCCAAATGAACAGTACCAGCATCAAACTCATAAAACATCCCAATCCAACAAAGACACTTCCCTCACGACTGGTCAGTAATCAAATGAGGGTCTATTAGTTTGAATACACAATTTACATTACAGCCAAATGGACCGATTAAAACAGAACACAATTTTAAAGACATAATGTTCAAAAAAGATGTGCTAACACGAGCGGGCAATTTGCAGTATATGGCGAAACTGTGAAAGAGAACCTGAGTGAACTAATACTTATGCACAGCAGACAATCAATGCCCAGAAGTGAACAAGGGGGCTGAGCTGCTTGGCAGCAAACCCAATCAGTTCAGCACCCGCAAGCACAGAACTGCTGCAAGGACCAGCATGTACCTATCCTTTGGAGAGCAAAGGTTACACAGGGGTTGCTGGAACTATTACACCAGGTCAGAGAACGTGTATTAAGGAGCTGGGAGAATAAGACACTGTATAACGCTGTACATATTATACAATGACAAAGGTCATGAGTAAATTCCTATGGACGTGAGACAAAGACTGGGCTGACAAATAATGAACTGGGCTTTCCTCAGTTGTCTTGCGTTATCCTGAGACAAACTTCACATGAAACTTGCCCAAAAGAATGACACGCAGGCACAGCAGAGACGAAAACTAACAGCAGAGGAAGAAAGTAATAAATGGAGTGCTATACATAACTGGTGCCCAAAGGAAAGCTTTCAAGAACTAGCACTAAACCTGTTTCATCAGAGACACACAGTCTACTAGAAGTGGGTATTACTTGATGACTTTTACAAAAATACTTCATATACCTCAAAAGGGAAGGAGGAAGAAAAGAATAAATTTTTAAAAGAACCCAGCTATTATATATAACAACAGCAAAACCATACTGGGGAAAGAGCAGTGTCCACTTAGATGCGAGTTTTTCCAAATTACAGCATCAGATTTATTGCCAAACTACTATGGAAAATGGTATTTATTATAAGAGGAATGAAAAATTATTAAAAGCCGCACAAGAACAGAAAGTATACATAGAGACAGCAAACATTGATACTGTCAATAGGTGTGCAACCCTTCAAGAAGCAAAATACTGCTGAAAATAAAAAGAAAGAAGTTGTCAGCCATCAAAAAAAGAGCCACATGAAACAGAGACAAGCATTCCTCTCTGGTTATTGAAGGAAAGGAAGTCAAAATGAGATAAATAAAACAGGATGGTTTTATCCTGTCTAAGTACCAAGAAAAATCTTGATAAAGGTTGGCAGTACCTTAAGGAACTTTGGGTCAGAACACTGTAGTATTATTATTATTATTATTATTATTATTATTATTATTATTATTATTATTATTATGAAGGGGGAGGAACAAGATAAATCAAGGTCAGGAGTCTCTGTCAGATACAAAAATGATCTTGGTTAAATACTTCTCTGTAGTTTTGTGAAAGTAATGAGGATAAATACGGAGATGTACGGAAACAGAGAAAAGAAGCAGCAACAATCACCAGCAGTCTCTACGTCATGGGAAAGAAAATCAGTTGTCCATAATGAAAGCAATAGCTATCAAGTTTGAAGGGAGAAGATATTTAGCTTAATTGCTTTTGTGTAGTTAATTAACATTAACATTCCTGGTCTTTAAAAGAGCAATGATCATATTAGGAAAATTATCATCACCATTAAGGTCTGTTGCCAAGTAAAAAAACCCCAAAAGTAAAAAATTAGTTAAAAATTGTAACAACAACCAACAACCCTCCCCCCAACATTAGAAGTATAAATGCCAGTATTCAAGAATCAGATTGCATTGCGGAGAAAATACACCAGCAGAACTCAGAGAGAAGAATGTTGCTGGTAAACTGTCCTACCCAGACAAATTAAGTTGTCCTTAAAAATTCCACTCTCAAGAGTTCAATTAGCCAACTCACAACAAGGCCAGATGAATGAATTACAACTACTCAGAATAAGAGCTGCAGAGTTGGGCCCAAGATGGCATATAGTATAACTACTGCCAGTATGCAGAATAATAAATCCAGGGCTCTTAATGTTGTTTTCTTTCTTAAGTAAAAAGAAAATTGGAATGCAGCAGCTGGAAATAGTGTTCTTATAAGGGACAATTCTACGCATCTTTTCTTTATGTAAAATTCTGTTCCATTTATGACACATTATTTACATTCAAAGCAAAATAATTGGAACTTCATACACAAAATAGTGTACACAGCCAACAAATACAAAGTCTTATCATCTACAGGTTTGAAAATCTGCATTTACGCACAGAAAGAAACTAATTTTTATAAATGGTCAAACTGCTGTGTGCATCTTTAAAATCACTAAACAGAACCTTTAGACTCCCAGCACCTTCAAAACATACCTCTCTACTTGCTAAAGGTCCTCTATACAATGGAATGTGTGTAACAGTCAGAAAACAAAAGCCACATTATTAACAGTGGAAATTTGAAATCTCTTGGGATTAATTTATTTAGCATGTTGTCGTGGTTTCAGGTCAGCTCAGTCGGTAACAAAGCACCACGAAGCTGCTCACTCACCCCCCACCCCCTCGCCTGGCCACGTTGGGATGAGGAGAAAATACAAAGGCAGGCTCGTGGGTCGAGACAAGGACTGGGAGGGATCACTCCCCACTTATGGTCACGGGCAAAAGACAGGCTCAACTTGGGGAAAAAAACAAAATCAATTTAATTTACTACAAATCAAAACAGAAAACAAAACACAAGGGTATTAGGAAGGGAAACTAAACATCAGAACAACCTCCCCCCACCCCTCCCGCCTTCCCAGCTCAGTTCCACTCCCGATGATTTCGCCCTCCTCCCCCCGGTGGCGCAGGGGAATCCCGCCTTCCCGGCTCAGCTCCATTACCGGTGATTTCTACCTCCTCCCGCCCGCGGCGCAGGGGAACAGGGGATGGGGGTTGAGTCAGCTCGCCACACATCGTTGTTGCCGCTTCTTTCCTCAGGGGGAAGATTCCTCTCTCATTCCCTGCTCCACCGTGGGGTCCCTCCCACGGGAGACAGTCCTTCCCGAACTTCCCTGGCGCGGGTCCTTTCCGCGGGCTGCTCTCCAGTCACACACTGCTTCAGCGCGGTTTTTACCATGGGGTTACGGCCACCTTCGGGAGCCTCCGCTCCACCGTTCACCCCCATAGGCTGCAGGGCCATCAGCCTCCTCAGGCGCCTCCTCCTCCCCCTCCACTTCCATGACTCCAGTATCGGCAGCGATGTTCCTCTCAGGTTTTCAACCCCCCACACTACCGGTTCCCCTTCTTAAGTATGTTTTTCACAGAGGCGCTACCACTGTCACTCCCCGCCTAGAGGCGGGTCCGACATTTTGGCACGCGCGTCCGACATTTTGGGGCGGCGAATTCTTTATCTTTATCCGACATTTTGGGGCGGCGAATTCTTCCAGCAACGTCTTAAAGGGGCCGCCTCTGCAGCCCCCCTCCCCTGCCACCAAGGAAAACCGCGCCACAATAACCCATAACACATGTGTTTTTCATTGTCTTTTAAAACCAAATGCTTTGGGTCTGGTGCAACTAATACAGAAATAAAAAAGCACAAAAAATATGTTGCATTTGCATGTAAATTATGTGCAACATTAAAATCATATCACGGATCTTTCAGCTTGGGAGCATTCCTTTGTTAACTCCCCAGCGAGAAAAAAAGATCATTGCTAATGCTGCCCATGGCATTTTGAAATGTGTAACCATTACAGAAATGAAAAAACCCTGTTCTACAGATGCTGAACTATGCTCCGATTCTGGATTATTCATTCTAACTGCAAACAACAGGCAACCACGTGGATGGGCAATCTACAAATCAATCATGTGAATAATGGAAGTGGGACTCTAGGTTAGTATGTTTGTTATGTCCTCGTCAAAATTTTCTTTGCTGTTAAATTGTTAGCTTTCAAGCATATGGCAAATCTTACTTACTCTATTTACGGTTAGTTAATTGTCAATGAGGAGCTGTTTTACCTGTCTCCAAAATTTGCTCATGAAGCATCTATGAGGTATTTTGATATAGTAATATCCTTAATCTCATTGGTTTTGGAGCAAAATACAAGTACAGAACACAGGGGCAACACAGGTTTTTTGTTTCCTTCTTTGTTCCGCAAAACCAGATGGAAACGGAGAATGGCAAGAAAGTAAGTTTCCACTACCTAGAAGAGAAAATAGGCTTACAAAATTGCCAGTTCATAGCCTAAGAAGATTAATTCCTGCACTTAAGCCATAATAGAGGACAATCTAGAGAGGACTGATGTTTACTTGAATTGGTGCTATTTGCTCTGATGCAGAAGAAATAGGAAGCTGTTTTAACCTCCCATTCACACTGTAAAATAAAAGACAGCATGCACATAAGTAAACTCCAGCACAGAACTCACCAGTTTTCTTGTAACAGCAATCTCCTAGGCAACTTGTGCAAGGAAATGAAAGTAAGAGTACATTTTTGACTTCTGACCTTGTGACAATCGGTAGGTAACACTGGGGGGAAAGAAAACATGCCCAAACTCTTGTGACTCTCACAACACTGCAATGAATTTAACTGCAACTTAATTTCTTCTATATCATGTAACGGAGATTACCCGTGTGACTAGCCATGCAGGAGTTGCTTAGAAGTGGCACAGAAGAATCCAGCAGTCTTCGCCACACAAAGGAGACAGCGGCTGCAAGAGCAGCAACTTCTGATCCCAGTTGCCTAAACTACTCACTGCGAGTGGTCAGAACAAGCTGGCATACCTGTGCCTCTACAGGCCAACATAACTTTTGAGTTATGGTGAAGGTATCTTGCAAAACCAAGCTGCTGTAAAAACCATCTCTCTCTTGCAAATGCTTGAACACACTGACTTACCTTATGTAAAGATGTTGTTTCACAATACTAAGGGATACCAGCAAGGATAATAAATTACAAAATGGTCACTACTGCTAACAAAAAATTAAACAAAAATAAATACATGACTAAACTTTCTATACTGAACTGCCGTGTTCTCTGCATGTTAATTAAGCTTTAGTTCAGTTTAAGCACAATGCTAAGAAACATCTTACCTTTGCAGCAGTTTTCCTAAATTCATTTGTCAGTTAGGAAAGGTTAATATTATACATGCAGCTTGTAGAAAATGTAATTTCTAATTTAAAATATTTTCAGCCCCCTACAAGTTTAAGCATAGATCAGCAAAGGCAACATTCAATCCTGTTGTGTGCTGGTGGTAGGGTAGCTATTGGCTACAATACATAACAAAACCACTTGTCATAGCTCAAAATACAACGTACAAGTAAGCTGAGAAGATAGATCCTCGGGGGCATTACTCTAGTTGTAAGTTTTGTACAAATTCAATAGATTTTTCCTTCCGTATCTTCAGCATTGGTTTTGTATGTTTTTACAATATGCTAAAATGACAGGATCAGACATTAAACAGTACAACTATAACAGAAGCATTTATTTAGGTATCAAAGACCTCTTGCTTCTGTTCTGTTTTTTTATTTTGGCCAGCTAACCCTGTACTCTGTGTGTCGGATAAGTGCACGCGTAAGTTGGTTTAACAGTTTTAATTATACTACATACCAGCACTTAAAACAGTAGTCTTCTGCAGGAAAAGACTAAAGCATTTTAAGAAAAAGCAATCTACTGTACAAGTTCTGAGCATTTATTGTTAGGATTTGCTGTAGGAAAGCAAGTAGAAATTTAACACTACAAAAGTGTTAGGTTAAGAAAAAAAAAAAAAAAAAAGTACAGCAGTACACCAAAAATTAAAATTTTGTTATTCCTTTCCCTCTGATTTAGACCATGCAGTGAAGTGAGCACCACTTAGAAACTGTTAACTAAATCTTGCTGCATATGTATAAAGCAAGATGTAACTGCTGTACGCTAGCACAAAGGCTGGTTTTTCTATTACAGCTGGAGCTTCCTATAAAAAAAAGTCCTTCAATTAATTTTACCTATTAAATAACAAGCTGTCTAGAGGTGCTGTTCACATATTTTACTTACTAAATGAGAGCATTACTTTCCACTGTGCTAATTCCCTGGCAACTGGAACAAAAGAGAAAAAACCCCAAGATTTCATCCAACAGCTCAAAGGGAAAGAAAGTAATCCAAAAGGAGAAAACCCCAGGAGAAGGGTGAACTGCATTGATTTGAAGTGCTGAAAAAATGGCTTTTGATAACACTTCAAATAATGATACCAAAGGACTCCGAATGAAAGGGATGAAGTACTTCCACTGGCAGTTCAGGGGGGAAGAACTCCCCTATTGAAGGTAAGCTGATACATCAAGGTGGGACTCAAGGACAATTTAATCAGTCTCAATTACGTTAAAGAGATGGGGGAGATAAAGTCACAGAAGATGAGACTCAGCAACACATTCACATAGCCTAGCCTCAGCGACTAAAGTATATGGATGCAGGTTCTACAAAGTAACACTTGGATTGTTTCCAAAGTCAAGAATCTTTTAAGTGCCTCAGACCTCATTTAAGGATTTTGCACTCAGGTATGAAGTATTCACAAATAGTCTGGAAATCTTCTTATCAGAAGATATCCTACCTTCCTTAATCAAAAGCAAGTATGCCAGCTATAGGAAGCAGGTTCATGGCACATTACATTAGATCAATTTAACGTTCAATTTTTCATCGTTTATAGAACAATTCATATTTGTTCCATAAAATCAGCAAGGTTTAGGTGAAAATTTCCAAAAACAGTCACATACATTTTCACACACTACTTCATTGTGAAAATTATTGCAAAACCTAAAGCTTCAGATTTTGAAAAACGCAACCAGCTATGGAGGTACGTATAAAACAGAAGTGTTGTTTTAGATACCCAATACCAAAAATTTTGTTTGTGCTCTTTCAAAGGAAGTAATTTTATGCAGATTTCTATAGCTTCTAGAAATATGTATTTCATTCATTTTATCATCTTTGATTAACACTATGTGACACATTAAAAATTTCTTAAGAAAATTAAAGGGGATCTTGTTTCTCATGTAGATTTACATCAGTATAACCATTTGTCTCATTCAGAAGATTTACAGCAGACAGATCGGACAGAAAGCACCTAGCCTGTGTGCCTCTTATTTCATTCCTTCCCCCAAATTATTCCAAATTTCTTGAACCATTTAGGAATCTTGGGGAAGTCCAAGCAGTCTCCTGACTGGCTTTTTGCCTCTTAAGGGTCACAACTCGTCATGAAACAAACAGGTTCACCAAAATTTATGTTAAAGTTGTGACAGAACTCAAAGTATTTAGAGGCTGAAACTTACTACAAGTCCTCTGAAAGGAAGTGTGAAAATCATCAAGGTGGTGTCCCTTCTATGCCTCTGTACTGGAAGATACTTAAAGAGTATTTTCAGTTTAATTTTATAGATAATTATGGCTTTCATCACAGCTGAAAGATTACTGAAATACAACACATTCTTTCTATGCAGCTTTTTGAAATAGAAATCACATCCACATTGTAGCATAACAGTAACTAGCAGAATGGAAACACAACACAACAAATATTTATCTGTGCAAAGGATGCCTCATATATATGGATAAAAATAAATTATACCAGCATGCATAAACTCTTCAAGTTTATACATATGTATATCTGCGTACATGTATATATATTATATATAAGCAACCAAAATGCCATAATTTGTCTGCTATTTTATTTGATTCCAGAAAGTAACAAAGTATTTCTCTGGAGCTGGACTTTACAACAGATGAATTTAGTAACAGCAAGGAGTAGGTTTACACCTCTGGTGTCTCAATCTTGGCAAACTTAGGTCCAAGAACTATGGATCCTTTATAATTACTTTCCCAGTATGAGATACAGTTCATAATCTAGACTATTTTTAATCCTTCCTCACTGTATGAACCCCAGGATTTTGGAGACCTAAACACAACTCAGAACCTCGATTTGTATTGGTTTTGCTTGTTTGGAATGTTACAGAAAGGCAATTTCTATATTTACACAGGATAACATCTGAGACAAATGTCTTTAGTTCCTAGAATACTGGTCAAAGCTAAAGCACCTATCCTGTAAACACCTGTGCATAATAAATTAACTTAAAACTGATACAGAAATCTTACATATCCGTATCAATGCCTAAATATTCATATTGCTTACCTAGAACTGTCCTGTTCAGGTGAGCATTCTGTGTGAAGCACATTTGCAAATTCTGCTAAAAAGTGGTAGTAACTAAAAAAGCTTTCCTGAAACTTTTAAGTAAGAATGAAATTAAAATAAATGGTCCTGGATTAAAAAAAAAACCAACCAAAACATAACCCCAGGCTATTGAAGACTCCAGTGGTGAAACTGAAAATGAAACTGAAATAATTCAGTTGCTGTTTTGCATTGCGTATTGAGAGTACAGATTAAACAAACAGAAACCAAAGGCTCTAAAATGCTTGAAACTAATTGTGATAGTGTGAGTAAAGCCATTTTTGTTTTAAACCACAATAACTGAATTGCCTTCACCTGGAGGTGAGCGCGGGAGGCGACAGATTTCAGAATAACCCTGCAAAGCTGAAAGTCTTCCGACACAATAATTGGAAGATGACTATTGCAGTGGTTTCCAGACTTTCCAGCTGGAGAGTGCAACTCGACATGCTTAAAAATGCTCTCCTGTAGCCTGCACCGCACAAGCAACCCGCAGGGTAAGGGGCTGGCCGTCCTCGGCCGCCTCCAGCAGAGGCCCACGGACTCCTCCAGCTCTGCAGAACTGGAAACGCCCCCTCCACACTCACCTTCCCCGGCTTTTAACCCCAGTCTACCCCTCCCCTCTCTGCCCACGGCCACCCCACCATTAAGGGTAAGCGCCCTATTCAATCTCTCGCCCGGATCTTTTAATTCAGGTGAGATTTGCCCGCGAAAGGCAGGGGGTGGCGGGACGAGGAGAACGAAATAAACCGTTTCCTGTTGCTTTAATCCCTTCAGC
>VYZV01004657.1:0-12500 GCA_013401275.1 Pandion haliaetus | reverse complement strand
TCAAAACATTTGTTGTGTTTAAAAACTGCAGGTTACAAAGTCTTGGGGTCATTAATGTAAGTAGCAAGCACGCCAGTGACTTGTAGTTGTAACTACTGAAGAAAAACTTCATTAAAAAAGGGAAAGTTTTATAACTGGAGGTAAAGATGCCAGTTTTCTTATCAATCTATCAGAAATTCAAATTACATATATTTTGTAAGGACTGGTTCAAGATATCTGGCTTCAAGATTTTAACAAAATTCAGATTTGGAACAAGGAAAAACTACATCAGGGCAAAAACGGTTTGCTTGAGTGAAAATTAAGTGCACCAGAAATACTTATTAAGCTCCCAGACAGATTCTCTGGTGGTTATAATTCACCTGTCAGATTAACGTATACAATGAGAAGTAATCCAAAAAGCCCCTAAAACAACTCACAAAATCTCCATTAAAGTGAAGCTACTCTTCTATTTCCTCTCACACCAATGAAGTTCATTTCCCCCTTCAAACTGTATTTATCAAATGAGAAATTGTTTCTTCTCTAAAACACTGCTTAAATTAAAAGACTGGTTGAACTAAGCACACTTCAAAAAACGCTCAAACCTTTCTGTTTGGAAAGCGTATTATTAAGAACACTGTGCATTAGTAGTAAAAACAATGAACTGGAACTTAAAAAAATGCCTTTGTGATGTTGTAGATACTAATACAATACAGGTAATGCTGTCACTAAGATGTGACACAAAATCATTCCTTGAGCCAGCCATTGGCAATGAAAACTATCACTGTAACTGGACATACTTTACATATATCCATCCATACATATATCCGTAAAAATCAACAAAGAATAAAAGCAAAGAAGTTATAGAGGTATCTCCTGTAACACATTATGACCCTCAAAATCCAAATCTCAGCCTTCCACATGCTCTGCTTAGAGCTGTTGTTCATCTATGAACATGTATTCTCTCACTGATTGGATAATATTCAAAATAACAAGTAAGTAAAAGTTAAAATTATTCTTTAGTAAGGACAAAATAAAAACTGAAAGAACAAGGTATAGGTAAAATAAACTGCTCACCATTAAAAGGTATTCCACTGCTCTGTCAGGATTGTTGAAGCTGGCCCTCAGCGCCGCAATTACTTGCTCTCGTTCATAGCCCATTGACATGATCTCAGTCACCATATTCTCATAGGACTGACCTGTCACTAGAAGTAACATGACCACCATTTTAAGGGAATAAGGCAAAAAAAACTACAAAAAAGTTGAAATGGATAAATTGTGTTCCAACCCAAATTTGAGTCGTTCATTAAAGAGTAAAGAATAGCTCATATTAAACTTGCCATGGTTCTGTTGCTTTACCTCCAAATACATTCTGGTGGTTTCATCATACATTTGATTGGAATAGTAGAGGGTAATGAACACAATGCAAACTTCTATTGAAAAAAGCAGCACTTGTGATACTTCTGTACTTGTAACTGAAGTAGTATTCCCTCTCTATGCTTTCATCTAAGGTCAAGGGCATCCTCACAGCTAATATTAAATTCCTGATGTAATCAAGAAAAGTCTCCTGCAGTGTAAGTTTGGAAATTAAACTTTCTAGGCAGAAATCTGCCTGTCAAACTGTTAACCTTTCAGGTTTTTCCAAATAAAGACTTTACACTATGATATGGTTAGATAGATGACAAATAGTGATGACCAAGTTACAATGGTATATTGCTGGTGATGATGATTGAAGTCATTTAATCAGCTTAACATGGACCAACTCAAGTCAGGCAGAAGACTTAAAGTTGTATCTTAGGAAAGTCACTCAAGACCTCAGTGAGGGTTCAGGAGAACAAGTTATCTGATTTAGTTCATGTATATTTGACCAGACATCCATCACATCAAATCCCCCACCTCTTACAGCATAAAAGGACTAAAACTGGCCCGCACCTGCCATCAAGACAAAATGGTACACACTATATATGGAGCAATTTAAGGACAACTGATCACTACACTAATGATATCGTAGGGAAAATTATTATCTCTTTTCACAATCCATTTAATTTCCCTCCCTTAAAATAGGACAGCAGGTTCAACAATTCAAAAAAATAACTATTCTATTANTACTGACTCTGGAACACAGCAAGTTAGTGGCAGGAGAGTTAAATCATTAACAGTGACCATAAAAACAACAGATTGAATAAAGTAGAGGAAACAAATACCGCTAGAGCTACTCTGTTCAAGACAAGTAAGTCACAATTAAAAGAATCAAAGAAAATATCAAGTTTTATTCCCTTAGGGAGAAGGTGTTTGACTCAAGCCAACATTAACACAACTAAATTGCTTGATTTTTAGAGTGCTTTTAAATAATCAGTGGATGTATGACTTAGGGCGATANTCTCAGTGGAACCCTACTACTGACTCTGGAACACAGCAAGTTAGTGGCAGGAGAGTTAAATCATTAACAGTGACCATAAAAACAACAGATTGAATAAAGTAGAGGAAACAAATACCGCTAGAGCTACTCTGTTCAAGACAAGTAAGTCACAATTAAAAGAATCAAAGAAAATATCAAGTTTTATTCCCTTAGGGAGAAGGTGTTTGACTCAAGCCAACATTAACACAACTAAATTGCTTNCTTGACTAATCTGAGGATTCATTGTTCAGACTTCAAAATAATAGTGCCAACCTGAGTTTAAGGAATGATAAGTTCATGTCTTCATATACAGCTACAAGATTAATTATTTTACATCTACCTTCATTTTTTCAAAGACTTAAAAAAAAATAACCTAAACTTCACTATAAAGACACATATTTCTGTACATATCTTCAGAGAAATAAAAAAGCCAAGCCAACAATTGTCCCAACACATTGAATTTGCTAAACTTACTGCTCGTATTCTTTCTTACACAGCACTAGTTTACTCGTACTATTGCTAACAAACTTATCAAGGTAAGCAGCAGACAGAACACCTTTTGATCTAATTAATTACTACTTAAATGTTTATTTCTGTAGAGCTCTTTCAATATAAGATAGCTAGAGACTAGAATTGTATGAGAAATTTGGTACAGAAAAAAAAGATGCAAGAAGGCTGACTTGCTCTGGACAGACTGCTACATAAGCCATAATTAAAAGCTAAAGAAGGAAACAGAATTACTGCGACTTTAGGCACATGCACTCCATACACAGTCTACTAACTCAAGTCGTGCAAAAGTAAGACCAAGAGTAATAATTCAGGAACTGCACAACAGCAATGTCATCATACAGAGTCAGGCCTATCTCTACATAGTGCTGCTGGGAATGTTTGTGAGGTCAATGCTGAACCGATTCTGCTCTTTGCTTTTTCCTTTCAAATAACTTTTTAAAGCTGGATTAACTTTCAAATCCAGTTCATCACACTCCCAGCAACAATTCTTGTCCCACGCCCTAAAAAAAGCTTAGGCTGCTCCGCTGAAAGATATGGTTGCACACAAACTGCAAGATGTGCAGATCTTCATGTAGCAAGCCACATCGGTTTTCAGACAGCGTATCTAACTGAAAACAAAAGCAAACCAGTAGAATCCAATTCCTGTTTTTAAAGTGAAGTCAATTATCTTCAGACAATGTAATTCAGAAGCCACAGTAAGAACATGCCTAGGATCCTACTTAGGATGCAAAAACATACTACATGAATTTGTACAAGCAAATTCCTTTTAAGACAGTTTCTAAAGAAAAAGAACCACAGAGTTCACGCCTATTGCCTTTGAAAATTTTTTGGCATATAACCCTTGCAGCATGCTTACCCAGGAAATTACACTCAATGCCTGTTATTTCCAAACTGTTACGGTCAAGTGGGTTTACTGTATCAGATACAAATCAAAGAACTTTCATATAAAATGGATAGTGAGGTGATGCTCTCCTGCTACATTTAAAGGAATTTTTTTTTTTAATTATTCTGAAAATAACTGAATCAAGACCAGGAGCTTAATTAAACTTGTTGGCCATTGTTAATACAAGTATTTGTGATGACCACATCTCTGTCACTAAAGTATAATGACTGGTTAATGAAGCCTGCAGCACCTTTGATAGCAGCAGTCACTTTAAAAACATAACAGAACGTGACTGGTTGTCTCCTACAGTATCTATCAGCTATTTCAGCTCATATATTTCTTCAGTCTAGAACAGTATGTTGTACCATAAGACCTAAGCTGCGGTTAGACAGACTAAATCTGGTGGCTACCACCAAGACACATAAAACATTACTACTGCTCCTAAATCACCTCGCTTAATCACAACACTTGCCTCCAACATATCCACAGAACCCTACACAAAAATGTAAGTGAAACTCTTACTAACTTTTTGTACCAAGTTGCAGCTTAATGTTTACAGAGATAAGACAAAATAAAAAAAACCAACTCCCCCTTATTTCTGTGCCTTAACTTGCTACCCTCTAAAAAAAAAATCCCTTCCAAAAAATTTAAGTAGGAGCAAGGAGTTTAGGTTTGCCTAGTAATCTCCTAGCTACCACAATCAGCATAAATGTGGGGCAGAACTTCCTATTGTTTTTACCCTGTTTATTCCACTGAGAGACAAAGACATTTAAACTGTCAAAAGAAAAGTGAATTGACTGCAAGTATATGGAGGCATTCATTCCTCAACCCAGATAGCAGCAGATTTGGTCAATTTATCTAATCTAAATGTGTCAAAAGACCGTACTGTCAAAGCTGGAGCAAGTGAATAATAAAGGCAGCCATTTTATCAGACCTGTGCACTGGGAACCAAAGGTGAAAAGGAAAGTGTATATATATTTACATCCAGTCTTCTATTCAAGCCACTTCAAACTGAATAGTTAGAAGAGAAATTAAGGCAAACAGGGAAAAAAACAGGAATGATAACAATCTTCCTTTTACACAATAAAAATATATGATGTGAAATATTCTTCAGTAAAGAAGTTCTTGATGCTAGTTCTGAGATACCAACTTCAGGTGTTAGAGTACTTTGATTATAACTTTAACAATGACAGATACAGAAGAAAATGTCAAAATCTGCTAATCCGTCATATGTTTCTGCTGCACCAAAATAATGTCTACATTAAAAAAACACTCCACTTACCAAGTGCACTTATAGCATCCTCAAAAAGATTTGATCGAGATGTATCACCTGTTGTACTGTAAGATGAAGACAAGTGCAATGGTAATTATAAAACTTTGGAAAACTTCCTGTTTTTCAAAAAAAGCAGCAGCAGCTGTAACTCTAATAGCCCCTTTTGTTTCTAAAAAAACAACAAAGCTTTCCAAAGAGCTCTCTTTTTGTCTTATAGTGAGACCAGATTTTACAAACTTACAATGCTACTACCATTTTTAACACAAGGCCAACCTCCTCCCCTACCCCGCAATAGTTTGGGTCTTGCCCATCTGCTCACGGATTAGCCACCTGCTTCCTTGAATGATTTAAAGAGTGGGAGAACAAGGTGGATTTTCAAAAGCACACAGCAGTTTCACAAACTGCTTCCCCATAGTCACCAGTTTGACCTCAATGAGGACCCAAGGAGGTCAGTGGCAAGCACTTATTAAAATCTCAGTATCCAGCTTTCCCAGGAATATAAACTGCTAATATTTGCAATTACTCCATCTCAAATTATCAAAGCTGTTAAATTACAGGATTAAAGGCTCACCTCCATGAACACCAAGGAACACAGAGGCACAACACCAGGCAGAGGAACCCCAGTTAACTCAGTCAGAACCAAGCGTGCCCCCTTTCCTGGATCCTCCGAGGGCTGCAACTTAAAAGCATCAGCCCCTTGGTCTCAGCGTGGCACCCCTGATGGGTCAATGGGAGAGGCTCTCCAGGTCTCCTTGCAGATCAAGGGCATTACTGCCTACAGGGTGGTGCAACTCACCATGTGGTGCCAGGAAAAAGTGTTTGGGGATTATGCAAGACTTATTATAGGATATCTAGGGGAAGGTCCAAAGGCAGGGAAAGGGAAGCATCAAGGCACCCTGCAGATGAAAAGCATGGGTAAAGAGAGCAAAAAGAGGAGAAAAAGGGCCAGTCACATGTAAACAGCATTTGCCTGGCCATGCCCTGCACCTGATCACCAGTCTACCCTGCCTTCTAATTAAATTTCATTTCTAACTATTTTTCATGCTGGGGTGTCTCTCTATTCTACATGCATGCATGTGTATGGAAGTCTAAGTGGCCACAAGTAGACAGGGAACCATGAGTCACAGGGATTCACACGTCTGTGGAGCAACTGCAGAGACCACATACTGTGGAAGTCTCAGTATCAGCCACTGGAGAAGAGGCCACAGGGGTCCATATGCCTGGGGTGTCGGCAACTGAAGAGCGTGCATATTCTGTGTGGATGCATACGCTGGCATGTGTGTAATCACCAGCAAGCACCAAGATTGACTACAGTGAGTAGAGCAAGACATTTGAGAGCTGGGTGTTGAATGGCTCCTTGTGTCCATAAATGAGGTAACTGGGAGACCAGGGGATCGAGGGACTAGCTACCAGGTTCAGTGCTTGTCTACAGCTGGTTCCTGGATGGATCCTCTGTGTGTATGCACACATGCATATGCGTACAAAGTGAATCTGAGTATCAGCAACTGCAGCAGGGTTGCAGGGCTCAGGCAGTAACATGCCCAGGTACCAAAAACATGGGAGACTGGGAGATCTAGGGGCCAGCTATCAGAATAGACTGTCCAAGGCCAGCTACTGGAGGAATTCATATTGTTCATTTTTATGTTTGTACATATGTAATTTGCAGCAGTGGGCTTTGCCCTGAGTAGCCAGAGGGGAACAGGATGCGACTGCTGCTGTTGTATGGTTGCTTCAGGGCTGGTTTTCTCCTGCCTGTGTTGACCTATGCAGCCAGCCATATATACAGGTATACACATATTGTGTGTATGTATACTTGATACTTGATAGACCTGGGGACATGGAGCTGCAGCAGCCTCACATCTATCAGGCTACCGGAGTCACCAACTCCTATCAGCACGTAAAAGATCATCAGATTAATCTGAATCAGTCTTCAGAAGATGCCACTAAAAATCTAACAAGGCATTTACAGAGATGCATTTTTTTTATGTAAGAAAAAATTGGTTGCAACAAGAATGCTTCACGAGTATCTATCACTAGTAAGATCTACAACTAAAAAAGATCAAAGGCAAAACAGGACACCAGCTTGCCTGGCCATGGCTCAATAAATCTTCACCAGCCTTAGTAATTTAACTCCTAAAGCACATCAGAAACAAGCAGTACTCACTGAAATCAAGGCAGGTGGTAACTACAATGTATTTGTTAAATTATTCTCTGGCTTCCTGTTAAGTATGTACACTGAGGCTCCCTTATTGCAGTTTTACAACACTGCAATATATACATGGAAAACATGGAAAGCACTGTTTCAGTATCAAAGATTTAATCTAATATTTGAACCTACTGGACAAACTGAGCAGCAAACTCCCCCCCCAATTAACATTTAAAAATTCTAAGTTATTTGACTGATAAATGAAGCTTCATTTGTATTCTATTTTAAAAAGATGTCCATTTCTCAGAATTGCAAAATTAAACCATCAGTTAGGGTACTTAGTGCAAGAAATTTGTAATGACATTTTCAAGATATTGGGCAATTGCAAGTTTTGTTTCCTTTTCATCAAATCAATAGTTGATGGTGTTTGAATACAACCACTTCAAAAATGAATCTCTTGCGCACCAGTATTCTCATAAATAACACACAAATAATTGAAGACCAGTGTATGAAAAATGAAGATTTGATGCTATGCAACACTTCAAGGGCCATTAAATTACAGTTAACATTTTTAACCCATGCAATACTTAAAAGTGAGCAACTTAAAAGTAAACAAAAAAGGCCACAGTATACAAGGATGAAACCTCTAACTTCCATTTGATTTTCTTAAATGTAGAGAATTGAGGTTAAAAGCTATCCCAACTCCCACAACTATCTGCAGATGGGCCAAGGAGCATTCAGAACAAATAAACTTGTAGCTTTAAGACATTACAAGATTAAGAGGAATACTATATCCTACATTTTGGAAGAAAAAGCTCTTTCCAGAAATTAAGAGACTCTTAAAGCAATATGGAACTTATGGTTCAAACCTAACCAACACGATTCAAAACACAATCAGAGGTCTATAAATGGGACAGGACATATCCCTCTGAAGTCTTTAAGAGCTTTGTGAACAGTAGATGCCCACGCAGATGAATATCCTTAGTCTGAAAAAAAACTTGTGCCACAGTAACTCTGAAATGCCTAATGGGAGCACAAGTCCTGTGTCATTTAACTCTCCACTCCATAGGTTTAGTCCCAAGGCCACACTTCCCACAGGAGAAGGTGTAAGCAGGGAGGGGCACTTCTTACTATCAGTAATGTTATACATAAGACAAAGACTGAAGTTACAGTTAAGAAAGAAGAAAAATATGTAGAACAGAGAAAATTATCGGACTAGCACTGTAATGGAAAATTCAACTTAAAATCAAAACTAGAAGCAACAGAAACGGGCAGGGAAGCCCTTTTTTGAGGCTCATTCATACCTGTCAGTTGATGATGGGCTGACAGCAGCAGGTGCCTCAGGTGTTTTTTCTGCTGTCTTCTCTTCTTTAGGAGCACTCACAGGTGCAGATTCATAGGCAACTGCATCTGGTGCTGGTGCTGGAAGGACAGGAGCTGGCACAGGGACAGCAGGGATTGGTGCAGTGAGCGGTGTGGGAGCTGCAGCTGTCGAGTTCATAGTGGTAGTAGCATCAGACTGCTGAGTTGCTCCAGCTGCTGCTTTGGGCTATAGGACGACAATAGAATTCAGACACAGCACAGAACTCCTAAACCTATGCTTTCTACAGTCAGCACATTGATAAAGTTCTTTTAAGACCATTAGTGTCAGACATTGCTGCTTCAACATTAAGCATAACATTAAAACATTGCAAGATATTAAACCTATGCCTTTTATTGTGTTTAAACAGGCAACTGATAATGTCACTAAAGTACTTATTTAGACACCTCAGCACTCACACTATTTATGACTTGAAATGCCAAGATAAGATCTAAATATTTATAGATCAAAATACTCTAAATGTGAAAACAATCTTGTTTCACAAAAGCACATTTTTCAGAAGAACTGCAACAGTTGTCAAAAGACATCTGACAAGCGTAACAAGCATAACGTTTCTCACCACTTAAATCTGGAAAAGTGATAAAGACAGAAATCACATTTCATTACAAATGGTATTTGCTGGAAAATGAGATGCTAAAAAATTTAAACTTAACCTGCAACAAGTTTTACTTATGCACTCTTTACATTCAAAGCACTACATAAATAACATTTCACATAAACTTGAGTTCTGTAGTGAGCACCAAAAATCCAGCAGAACCAAGGACTACCAAATCTACAGCAACAAATTTAGAGGGGGTAATACTTGCATATAATCATGATTTAATTTCACATCTCTATTGGAAACATGAATTTTTCTTGGATGCAGTCTTAATCCCATTATATAGAAATTACACTTCTCAGAAGGCATGCAACTTTTAGCTAAGGTATGGAAGCTGTATCGCTACAGTCCCTTACTTATGAATATCCTTAAGAATACACAAGGCTGACCCCCATCTCTGCCTTATCAAAAGAAAAAGCTGAACTTTAACAAAACACAACTACTTATTCAAGGTGAATCACTTTCAGACAATGTTTGCTTAAACTAGGAAAAGTGTATTGCCTCCTTTTGTCTGAAAGGAAAAGAGAGGCTGAGAATTAATAGCTTCCAACATAAAGGGCACAATAAAGAACTTTTAAGAAGCATTCAATGAAAAACACTGAAACACCTCTAAGCATCAGTTAGCCATTGTGCTTACGTGATAGGGCATGTCTTATCCAGAAAAGAATCAAGGAAAGGGAAACTGAGCTTAAAAACTTAGTAAAAAGACCGTAACAGTGAAGAAATGCTGAACTCCAAAACACAGGTCCTTTAACATAAAAAGGTATTGTATTTAGCAGTTCTTCATGGAGGTCTGTGTTTCTTCTGCTATAAACAAAATGAAAGCTGCACTCTGAAATCCCATCTGCACCTGTTTTCTTGTACTGATAAATGCCTCTTCTCCAGGCAAACCACAGACTAGAACACTGTTCAGGAAGACAGCAATAACACATTCAAACAGAGAATCTAACGAGCCAATACCAGACAGAAGTGAAGAGCAACTGAATATAGGTTTTCTTCGTCAGAAGGAGGACCTTTAACACCAAAATTAACTTCCTATCTCAAGACAGAGATGAAGCCAGTTTTATTCAGATTCAAAAGGTCTGGAATGCCTAGAAAAGCATTGTCTTTATTCCCAGAAGCAATCTGGCGACTGATTAAGAGGAGAGACACTTCAAATACATGCCACAGTCATTCCCTTTAATTCGCCATTGCATCCATTCAACACTCACAGGTTTGTTGACTGGCATACGTATCTTTCTCTATGGGTTTAAGCTACTGAGCTTGACTTTTGTCAACAGCCACGAGTTTTGAGCCATGAAACACCCATGAGTTTTGAAAAGCAACATGGCAAGACCGGAAGAGTTCTGTACAGAGGATTTAGTAACAAACTATCTAGGTTCCCTTCTGCCTTTTAGTATCACTGGAAAAATAACACAGTAAGACAAAAAAGGAAAAACAGTAAAATCAGCCACTGGCAAATTTTTTCTTTTATGTAACCATTCAGCAGGCAGCAGCAACAACAATCAGCGTAGGCAAACTAGGAATATGAAGCAGTATTTTGTACCAATTTGCAAAAGCATTTATTTTTACTGTTGACCAAAACTTTCACATGATCAAATTCCACTGGTTTTAAGGATAGGCATATACAATCACTCATCACAATGAAAAAAAGAATTAAATTAATGTAATTTCCTTTTCAAAAATATGGACTACTCACTTTTGTCACCATAACCACCACAAAGTTCTTCTCATCTATTTTGTATTCTTTAAGAGCAGTATCATCATTAAGGATTTTACCTGGCAAATTAAACAGATACAAATTAAGAAAAAGTTAATTAACAGATCATTAGGTGATCCTGGGATTCCCTTATATAAACACAGTTCAAAAAAAACCCAATAAAACCACGTTTTATGCAGATTTATAATTATTAATAACCCTACAAAAAGCGTTTTGGCTATTAAGCTTGGCAGTAGAGCTACAAGTAATTCTCCTGCTATGATGTCCACAGCACTCATTAGCTCCAAGGCTGTTGCCGTAAGTGTTGAAGATTCTTCAAATAATTTAAAAGAGAAGCGTTAACTCTAGAGAAAGATTTATTGTACCTTTAATACAGATACAAGTAATGTAGAGAAAAGGCTTTAGCACACAATAAGCTTAACTGAAAAATGTATGCCTTCTTATCCAATCTAGACACAGCAAGAAAATTCGTTCCTACTTATCTTCGGTTCGCCCTTCAGATGCAGTAAACTATCTACAGCTCCCAGACTGTTTATCTGCATTAGATAAGTTTGACTTTGCAACTTTAACAATTTGTTCTTAAAAGAAGGCTAAAACATTAGAAAAAGCTAGAACCATTCCATTCCTCCTACCTTGGCAGAAGGATGAAAAACAAAGATCAGACAAAACCAGAAACATTTGTTATACTACCACCTCTGATGTTTCATAAGCAGAGACAGTACTGTGGCAAAGTAGATTTGCCTCATGTCTACAAGAACTCAGAAACACATTAAACCACAGACTTTTTTTTTTTTAGGATAAGCTCATTTAGAGGCAGTACCACAAATCAGAAAATTATGTCTGTATTTCAGTGAGTTTTATAGCACTTACTTCTACTACAGAATTTTTAGGAAATATTTTATTATTTTAATTGATTCATTTTCTGAAGATGTGCCAAGGACTGCTTCCCTACTTCAAAAGGAAAATACACATTTTCATTACTATTCTCAGTGCTAGTGGAATACACCACTTAGAGCTAAAACTAGCAGGACACATTCTTATCCTGATGACTGCAAGGAAATCAAGCGATGCATACGCCTTATGGCACTTGGAAGACAAATGAGGTGGCACTGACCTACCCTCTACTGGTTCCACCAGTCTTGCAGGTCAAATACTCAGGAACGTATTATATGTATTGTAGTAGTAGTAATACCTGTAGCAGATGGTGCAGCATCTGACTCAGAACCTACACAGGTTTACTGACAATTTTCTGGTTTATAGGAGGAGCTTGCACAATGTATATATGCAGACACCCTATCTTCTCAGGACCCACCACTCTCATGGTTTCTAGACTTTACCCTAATAGAGATGACAACACAACAGATCTACCTCACCGCTGGTTAGGATTTGGATATTAGGAAAAATTTCTTTACTGAAAGGGATGTCAGGCATTGCAACAGGCTGCCCAGGGAAGTGGTTGACTCATCATCCCTGGAGGTATTCAAAAAGCATGTAGACAAGGCACTTCAGNTAATAACAAATTATATACTCTTAATCAGGTTCAGTTGGGATACCACTCTGCTTTACCAAGCTATGAAAATTCTAAAGCTCATTTTAATGAAAGTAAAAATGTCAT